>PVIU01023315.1:0-27646 GCA_004026605.1 Ondatra zibethicus | reverse complement strand
CAGCTCCTCTCTGCTCAGCTCCGTGGGACAAAGGAGGCCCCCTAGCAGGGGACTCGCCCTTCCCCCAAGGCCTCAGCCCGGGTGGGCCGAGCTCAGGTGCAGCCGGGACAGGGTCCAGATGAATCCGCGGAAGCTGGTTGGGCGAGGATCCCGGTCCCAAAAGCAGGCCTACTGAGGGTTGCCAGCTCCTCTCTGCTCCCTGAACTGTATTTCTTAATTGAAGAAAACTTTTTGTTCTTTTTTTAATAATCCACAAATTGACTTAGTAATACTTACATGTAATTCACTGGGTTGTGTTTTAGTTGGGGTTTTCTAAAGGAACAGAACTGACAGAATACTGTGTGCCTGTATGTGTGTGCATGTATGTGTTGTGGGGGGGGGTGTTAGAGTGACTTACAGACTAATCCTTGTAGCCCAACAGTAGTTGATCTTTTGACCAGAAGGTCAAGAATCCCTTAGCTGTTCAGTCAGTGAGCCTGAGTTTTCCTAGAGAGCTGCTTGTCTTCCATCTATCTGCATTAGGATTCTGAAGAAGTAGGTTCTAATGCTGAATACCTCAGCAACAGAAAGATGACTTTCCAGCAGGAGTGAAGATGAGAAGACAAAAAGCAAAAGCTCCCTTCTTCCATGTGCTTTTATGTGGGGTCCTGCCAGAAGGTGCAGCCCAGAGTTAGGGTGTGTCTGCTCACCTCAAATTGTCCAGTCAAGAAAATTCTCCCCAGATGTGCCCAGCTGGTTGGGTTTTATTTGATTCTTGATGTCATCAGGTTGACAACCAAGACTAATCCTCATGAATTACAAATATATTTAGCCATAAAAGTCAATGAAACTGATTCCTGCTCATGTGGAAAGTTTATATATATAAAAGCAACTTTTCTAGATAAAATGCAGCTGTGTAACCTTACAGTCTTTATATGGAAAAATGTTAAAATTTAATAAGAGGTTAATTTGACCAGTGTTAAAAATATGGCAAATTTGACAGCATGTGATATTGTTTATTTCCTTCATCTGCTTCACAGATGTTATTAATATTTGTAATTGTCTCTTTAGGATACTGCCTTGTAATTACTGTGTTACACTCTAATTTGATAACTTCTCCTTCATTAGAATGTGGAACATGTAGAAGTATTTAAGAAGTGGCTGAAGGAAAAAAGTGCCACTGCCTATGAGAAAATAAAACAAAACATGGGAAATACAACTACCAAATTCCGCAAAGCACTCATCAATGGTGATGAGAACCTGGCTTGCCAAATATATGAAAATAATCCTCAACTAAAAGAATCCCTTGATCCAAATACATCCTATGGAGAGCCCTATCAACACAACACCCCATTACACTACGCTGCTAGACATGGAATGAATAGAATATTAGGGTAAGTATTACTTTAAGCCCATCGTTAAGTAATCAGTGGAAAGGAAAATATTCGTGATATTTGAAAATGTATGCTGACATGTTTGTATTATATGACACTATTCTGGGTTAAGTTTTCTAAAACTTAGAGCACCCAAATAATTTGAGATGATTGTGATTTAGTATGATCTTCTGTATTATCTCTAAATCAAACCAAAAGTTCTAATAGGGCTTTGTTGCTTTGGATGTATTGTTATCCAGAGTATAATGTTGAAAACAGATTAGATTACAAAAGAATACTCTCAAGGGTCAGAGTGAACAGTAGTCAAAGGGACTGTTGGAGATCAGTGTATTCTCCCAAGGGTGGAAGTGATTAAAGAGATTAAGACTAATTTAAAGACATTTTGCATTAGAAGTGAAAAAAAAAAAGACTGTTAGCAGTCACTAGGTATAAGCCCTTCCTCATTATCAGAGACTTAGAAAACTAAGAACTGAAACCACAGGATTCTGATTACTGGAATTGAGATCTGAGTCATATCTTCCCTCTGGGTTATAGGTATGACATCTTGGTCTTCCCAGAAGTCATTAATAGATAACTGTCTATACATAAAATTATTAGCCAGCTGAAGGCTTTCTGTTTAAAAAGAACAGAAAAGTGACACATCAGTGTCCCCTCACCTAAGGGTCAGTCCAAATGGATCTGTCAATCAACTGGTCAAGAAAATCCTCTCAGGAAAAACTGTTAACAGAGAATTAAGAAATAATACAAAAGTTGCCTAAATTATAGAATGACCTCTTTGGTCATTGTTCACATTCACCCCTGAAGAGTGTACATTGCTTTGCAATAATCCCTTTGGACCAACAAACCCTCTGGGAGGGAAGGGGCCTCATGGGCTCTTCTCCTACCCATGATAAAATACTGAGTAACCCAATCTTGTGCATGTCATGTGCAGATCACCACAGCTTTAGCGAGTTAAAGAAAAGAGTACTATATTTGCTATGTCATGTCCAGAAATATCTTTTTGCTGCATATCTCCTTGTCTTCTGGCTCTTGCATTCTTTCCACCCCTCTTATGCGATGCTCCCTGAGTCTTACAGGGGGTGATCCCTGATTGAGGCTGAGCATTCTATTGTCACTTATTTTCAGCATTTTGGTACCCACTGCAATACAGTACTATTCTCAAATGGTGAATGACAACTGAGGCCCTAGGCTGGCATTTTCTCAAAAACTAATTAAATCTTTCAAATAAAACAACTGCTAATCATTCTATAATTTAGGCAACTTTTGTGTTATTTCTTAATTCTCTGTAGCAGACAGTTTTTCCTGAAAGGATTTTCTTTTCTTTTTTTTTTTTTTTTACATTGTTTTGTTTTATTTTTTCCATTCAAAAACATAATTAGAGAAATAAAATTTTTACATTTCTTCCCCTTCTCCCGGTCCCCTCCCGCTACCCCCAACCCCTCCTCCCTCCCCCTTCTTCCTTGAAAGAGGGCATGGTGCCCTGGCCTGTTGGAAGTCCAAGGCCCACTCTCCCTCCCTCCCGGCCTAGGAAGGGGTGCATCTAAAAAGACTCGGTTCCCAAAAAGATAATACATGCAGAAGAGATAGGTCCTGGTGTCATTGTTGATGGCTTCTCCGTCCGCCCCCTTTCGCCGCCACATTCAGAGAGTCTGGTTTGATCATATGCTCAATGAAAGGATTTTCTTGACCAGTTGATTGACAGATCCATTTGGACTGATGTGTCACTTTCTTGTTCTTTTTTCTCTTTTCTTTGATCTTTCAAGTGAATGCTAAAATTTTGAAAGACTCATTCTTTATGTTCAACCTGACAACTTCTGAGTTCTTACCTTCTAATGAAATTGGTAGAGATAAAAACCAATGTAATTTATTACATAATAAAAATGATAAGAGAGTGTCCCTAACTCAGTGAATCAATATATTTCACATTTGTTTATGATCGTTTAAAGTTCTGCATTTATTAAAATTTTTTAAATGTAACTTAGACCATTAGACTTTTAATTAACACTACAAACAGTTCATTCATACAATTTTTAACTAACCTTTAATAATCTGTCACTTGTTAGACTTTGGTATAGTAGCAAATATGAGTATTCAGCTATTTAAAAAGGCAATTTAAAATTGCCTTCCCATTTTCTAACTATTTTTTTGTTCATAAATATGCTCAATCAAAACATGTGTTAAGACAGATTGAGTCTTTTGAAAAACTCATCTGTGGTGTCTAGAAGCTAAAGTAGGAGTGGACACCAGGCCCCATCCCTAATCCTGAAGCAATCTTTAGTTTCCTTCAAGTAAGTCTCACCAGGGAAACAAACTATCCACTGCTGCATGCCCAGCAGTAGATGGCCAACAAAAGAATAAACTCAGTGGCATCTTTGGAGGCTCCTTGATTCATATGGCATGTCAGGGCTTTTCCTTTATTTTTAATTTTTTATTTCTGTTAATTTTTTTAAACTACTCTTTTGGATTGGAACATCCTCTACCCCCCCCTCTTTCTCCTTTTTTCTCTTCCTTTCCCTTTTCTAATTTTATTGTCATATACTTTATAGACACTAAAGTTCATTTTTCTTGTGTATGTGTATGATTCATGCACATTAGTGCATTCATACGTGTGCCACAGCTCATGGTGGAGGTCAAAGGACAACTTTGAAGAGTCAGTTCTGCCATTCTGCCATGAGTTCTGTGCCTAAAACTCAGACTGTCAGACTGTGTGATGAGCTCTTCACCATCTAAGCCATTTTGCTGGCTCCCAGTCTTCTTAATTGAATGAATTAGTCATATAGACGCTTCAAAAGAAGTTGGATTTTTAGCTTTGAAGTACACCTTACCTTTAAAATTGTTATCTTCTCTGTATTTTTAGGTTGGAAAAAGTTGTTTTTATCATCCCTTTCCCTTTTAGGACTTTTCTTTTTGGTAGAGATGGAAACCCAAATAAACGGAATGTGCACAATGAAACATCTATGCATCTGTTGTGTATGGGGCCTCAAATCATGATATCTGAAGGAACCCTTCATCCTCGCTTAGCACGCCCTGTGGAAGATGATTGCAGGAGGGCAGATTGTCTGCAGATGATCTTAAGATGGAAAGGAGCAAAGCTTGACCAGGGTGAATATGAGAGAGCAGCTATTGATGCTGTCGATAACAAAAAAAACACAGCCCTCCACTATGCTGCAGCCTCAGGGATGAAAGCCTGTGTAGAGGTAAACTTGGTTTCTTTCTGTGCTGTAATATGTGATTGTCAGTGTTTGTCTTAGAAGTTCTTACTTCTTTATTCATTCTAAAAGAACCAAAGCCTTTTATCAGTAAAGTTATTTCATTATGTTAGGAAACAACAACAAAAACCCATGCAGCTTGCCAACCTTTTGAAATATAATGTAATCAAGATCAATAATGTTAACATACCCTAAGATAAAGTACTTTTTCAGTACTGTCATACTGAAAATAATAGGGTTTGGGTTTCTTTTTTTATTTTTTTTCTTTTGCTGATTTTTTAAAATAACTTATAAAACTTAACATATCTTTTTTTATTTAAGATATTATTTTTTATTGATTTTTATTTAGCCCTATATTTTTCTCTGCTCCCCTCCCTGCCTCTCCCTTCCCCCTTTCAACCCTCCTCCAAGGTCCCCATCCTCCCAGTTTACTCAGGAGATCTTGCCTTTTTTACTTCCCATGTAGATTAGATCTATATAAGTCTCTCTTAGTATCCTCATTGTTGTCTAAGTTAAAACTTATATTATCTTAAGTGTGGGGGAAAATGGCATGAACGACCTATCAATATATTTGAAATGTTTCTGCACCCCTATAAGCCTTTCCACTGACACAGTAACCCGAATCAGACCAAATCAAACTGAATTAGAAAAAGCCTAAGTTTAATGGATACCAATGCTCCTGGATGGCCCTCCAGCCCCCCAGAGAGGAGCTGGGGAAAGAAGACCAGAAAACCGCGTGTTTGTTCTCTAGGGTACAATTTAAATACCCTGTGGGTGTGGTCTTGAGCATCTCTGGGGAGGGGTCATCCTTTGGCAGGCTTTTTCAGAGGTGGAGTCTAGACTGAGGCAACTCCCAGGGGAGGGGCTTGGAATGGAACTTCAACTTGGACATTCCAGACTCTTTGGATATATGAATGCCAGGGGCTGTGGTGTAGCTTACCTCAAACATTCCAAACTCTTTGGGTATAGGAGCATCGGCTCAATTCTGGCTACTTCCTTTGGACATGGGGTGATGGAGGGGAGGGGAGAGTTGGGAGTTTGTGGGCTCACGCTCAGCAGGAGGTGTGGGTGATGAGGCATCTGATATCTACCATCCTGGAGACCTCAGGCATCTGTTCTTGAGGGAGATGAGAAGGCAGGTTGCTAGGAGAAAAAAAGAGATTGTTATTACAGGCCCTGTGAATGGGGCTAGCCATGGGAAGGGTGATGAACTGCCAGAAAGAATGGAATGGAGAAGCGCCCTGGTTGCACAGGAGAGGCAGGGGTGAATGAGTGAGATGAGAACAGATGTGCCCTTTAAAACCAGATTTCAATTGTTGGGTAGGTGCCCATTTGAGCCTGGAGAGGTGGTACCAGTTGTGAAGTTCTAGGAGCTGGTGAGCTGGTGTAGGTGCTGGTATTATCTGGAGAACCCCCTGCAGGTTGATCTTGGCCCAGGCAGGAGTAGTGATCTATAAAATAAGTTTGAAAATGGGTGGGGTCAAAATAGGCTCTAGAGACCGTTAGTTTTCACTAGACCAGATTTCTTGATGCAGCAGCAAAACTTTTCCCAGAAACCTGCAGGCATCTGTAAGACACTGGAGCAGATTTACATCTTGGTGTCATAGCAAAAGGCCAGGGCTTTAGGTTAAAAAGCATGAACATTTTAGAAGACAATTAAAGAAAATTGGAAACTCTGAACCTCTGAAGATACATCTGAAACCTGTTAAATGTTGTACTATGAAGCCTGTGAAAGAGGCACACCTGTCTGTCCTTTTAGCAGGAAGCTTAAATAATGAAGTAATGAGCTACCAGTACCCTAAGTCATCAAATGCCATTAGAATGGAGAGGGATAAATAAGTGAACAGAAGTGAGACAACTTTTTTCAGCTATGCAGGCAATCCCTAGTCTTCATGGCCTTTGATGAACACCAGTCTTAGAAGCAGTACTTGCCTTTAGCTGCTAATCCCAGGAGGCCTGACAGATTTTCCTGGGGGTAGGATTCAGTCTGCCTGTCTTGGCAGAATTAGACAATTGATCCCTGCTATAGTTTTGAGGAAGCTGATGAGTGGAAGGCAGCTTTTTGCTGTGTGGGTGACTTTGCCATATCCACAGGCAAGCATCAAGGCAGAAGGTCTTTTGCAAGCATCCATCTTGCTGGAGGAGCTACAGGATGCTGCAGGAGCTGGCATGTCTCTCTGTCATAGGAAGCTCTTTTATTAAATGCCATACTCTCAGATCTGTAAAGGCACTTGAGAATCAGGGTACCATTACCTGTCAGGTGTATCTAAATTAGACATATAAGTTAAATTTAGACATATAGTTTACCCAGTTAGTTACAGCTTACCAATGTTAGTAGAAGCAAGACAATTAGAAGGAATATTTTAGTAAGCCAAAGGATATTGGAGGTGGACTGTCTCCTTGGTAGGACCAGCATACATGGGTACTCTTAACAAAGATGACGCTGAGGTTTCTGTTTTGACTTCAACCAAAGGTGGTGGCTATTCATGTATTTGTATTTTTTCAGAGCTGTTGAAGTAATCTGGAACTATAAGTTTACAGATTTTAAAACAAGCACACATACATACACAGACATAAAACAAGCATACTGTGGCCTCATTATTTACACATATATTAACGGACAGACTAACAAAACAGCTTAAAAATCCTGGAGCAGGCTGCAGAAGCGAGGTGAGCACACAGTGGTCCCCCTGAGGGTCAGCAGATGCTGTAAGGAGAACAGAAACATAAGGACGGACACCTGTGCAGCTCAGAGTGGGGGATGGGGAACAGATCCATCCCAGGGAGACCTGATCACATGCCGGGAATGCACATAAGGACGGACACCTGTGCAGCTCAGAGTGTGGGGATGGGGGACAGATCCATCCCAGGGAGACCTGATCACATGCCGGGAATGCACACAAACAGCAAACAGTGAGAGAAGTGGAGAGGGGGCTGAGGAGGGGAGTAGGAGCACAGCATCCAGAAACCTTGGGCAGATGGGGGGTTGTTTAATTGTCTCCACGCCGGAGTCAAGGATGTACAGTGTCGGATAGCCCCAATTTAAAAAGATTTTGTAACAGGCCGCCCAAGGGCATTTGGGGATCAGGCCTCAAATTGTAGATATCCATTTTGCAAGTCTATGCTGAGACCCATAGCCTAGTGTGATATGTCTATCGTGGTAGACTTTGGGTCAAAAAAAAACAGAGGGTGTGAGAAATACCTTGAACAAAAAAGGAATCTCACAAGACAATGCAGGTTCCTTGTCCCTGTAACAGGTCGGGAGCCTGGCGGGCTGCGTCTTTTGCAGGACAGCCCAAAAATCGCCTGAGGCCCTGGGCCTCTAAGGTAATGACTTAGAACTTGGAACTTACCCAGAGGAAGCCAATCTTAGCCTGGCAGAGAGCAGGTGTGGGAAGAAGGATGTTTTTTTCCACCATATGCCTTGAGCCAGTGGGAGAAACAGCCTCCAGATGAAAAGTTTATACACCCTGATAAACCTCTCTACCAACGCAATAATCCAAATCAGACCAAATCAAACCAAATTAGAAAAATCCCAGGTTTAATGGATAACAACGCTCCCAGATGGCTTTCAAGCCCCTCGGAGAGGAGCCAGGAAAGGAAGACCAGAAAACCATGTGTTTGTTCTTTGGGATACAATTTAAATACCCTGGGGGAATGGTCTTGAGCATCTCTGGGAAGGGGTCATCATTTGGTGGGCTTTTTTGGAGATGGAGTCTTGACTGAGGCAACTCCCAGGGGAGGAGACTTGGGATGGAACTTCCACCTGAACAATATTATCTTTACTTGATTTGTTTATTAAACAGGTAACTGTTAATGGATGCATTTGTTATACTCCTTTGAAAACCTTGTCTTTAAAATGCCTTGATTCTGTTGAATCTGTGCTAAAATCTTTCTGAATACATACTAAATTTGGGGATTTTTATTTATAAATGCCTATTATATATTGCTAATATAGAAAGCATCTTACAAGCTTAAATAAAAACCACCCATTTAGCCCTTAGTTTCTTAAAAGACATTGTAACTGTGTCACAGCTCTGAGGGGATAGGTATCCTGGCAGTCAGAAGCCAAGTAATACCACAAAGTGACACTGCACAACAAACCTCACACCAGAGATTTATTGGAAAAGATACAAGAGGGTGGTTGCCTCAGCGCAGGAGATAAGCAGCAAAGAACTGCATAGGAGGCAGGTTTCTTGGGAGGCAGACCTTTCCAGGATAATCTGGGATTGATAGGATTCAGTAGTCTGATCTTGGGGCAAGCTGAGATATTGGTGGGATTCTGGTTGTTAGGATTCTGTGGCCTCGTCATGGTTTTTGTTTGTTTGTTTGGTTGATTGATTTGGCTTGGTTTTTACGCCAATTCCATGCCTCTAGGTGCAAGGCCTGGCAGTCAGAGCAATCTAGAGGCAGGGCCTGGAGCCAGAACCTGGCCACTTGGGGTCCAATAGTAACTCTTTATAGTATTATCACTACTGTTCATACAGCAGTACATATATTCTCAACTACCCACTTTCATGTTAATTCATACATAATTGATAGAATTTCTTTTGTATAGATGTATTTAGCTATGTCTTTTTATTGTAAAATTAGTATACTTTATTTTAAAAGTAATGATCCTAAAAGATTTAATATTTAATGTTTCTTTAGTGTTAAACTTTTAAGTTGTTATTAAAATTATGAATGTTTTTAAAGGTTATAGTCACATAATTCATTAGTATAGTTAAAGATCAGTTTTTGTTACTTTTTGAACTCTTATAATCTTGTTTTCAATTTACTGCTATTTCTTACTTGTTAATCTTTTACAAACTTTGTCCTTTTGTTTCCTCTGTATCTCCTTTGCCCACTAATTAGTGAAATGTGGTCATTAACTTGAATTCCCAAGCAATGCTTTCTAATATTGACTCAACATAGTGAAAAGATGCCCTAGGACTTAGGAGGGGGACACATACCAACAGAATTTCTGACACTTTTTACACAAGCTTTCCTGAATGTAGTTCTGTGCTCACCTCCTAGGGAAGAATCAGCTGTGGTGACTCACATGCGTGAATTCTATGGTTCTTTAAATGTGTTAAGGTAGAAATAGCTTGTTCTTGTTAGTTGCAATAATACTCTTAAATTCTGCTTTAATAACTTGCTTCTAATAATTCTCAGTAAGCAGTATTAAGTACTGGTCAGTTTTTACTGTATTTACAATGTTGTGCATATTGTTTAAAAACTGGAGTAGTTTCATTTGTTGTTGTTCACAGAGGGCTAATTATGTAGTATTTGGAAGGAAGGTCCGATGATTACCTTGATATGTGTGTGTTTCTCTTCGCATTGCTTAATCTATCAGCATATCACATCACAGGAGCCACTCTGGTTAGTGACTGTTCTATTTTTTCGATATTGAGAAGAGCTTGTTGGTTTACTGTAAAGTCTTCCAAGTGGAACCTTATGAACACCTTGCATGTGTTCCAGCATTTATTGACAAATTTCAGTGTAATACTTTGTCCACTTAAAGTTTATCACCAATGCCTTAACTGTCCTCTTGTTCAGCTTTAGGCTCTTACTGACCTTTTGTCATGCTTATTATTAAACTAAAAGTATTTCCATGGGCAGCACATATTAACTTATCTACCTTATGTGTTTTCATAGCATAACTGCTTAAAACAAACACATTATAATATATAGCCCACTATGTAACTAAAGTTCCCAGATTATCATGTATCTTATAATAAAATTTATTATCATGGGTACTTTAAATACTTTTTAAACTTCTCTACATTATTGTTCAGTTTTTATTATAAGAATAATAGGGATAAGTGCCATTTCTGTAATTTTTAAGTATTTGTAATGCTCAGTGGTACCAAGTATCAATTAATGGTATAAGTGAATAAATATCATAAAACATGAGATCATCTAGTTATGGAAGGGGCAGAGATGTCTATTATTGGTCCTGCTACTGCCTGTGGGACTTTTTGAGGTTGTTTCCTCTTGGTTACTTGGGATAAATCTCAAAATTATCTCAAAAGACCACTTAGTCACTAGTGTTCTATTAACTAATGGTTATTGTAAAATATACCCCCTTTCTCTGCATAGTCTTTATAAACTTGAGATTATTCCCCTTCCCAAGTAAGACCAACCTATTTTTTAATTAGTAGGGGTTCATATTTATGGAAACATTTCTTCTCTAGTTGTTAGTTTTGGTTCTTTTCTTTGTATGTGTTAGTTTTCTCACTGCTTTGACAAAAGCAGCGTAGGATGCTTTTTGACTCACAGTCATAGCCAGAACCCATGATAGGATGAGTGGCTCTATCTCTGGGAGGAGAGGGGCTTCTCATCCCTCAAAAGAATAGGAAGCAGAAAGCAGACCGGAAGTAGGACCAGGCTATAAAATTTCAAATCCCCTAGTTATATTATCTGTTTCTTGCTAGTGCTTTCTTAATTGACTTTTTTTCTTTAAATCAAAACAACACCACCAAAACACATAAAATTAGAAACCCTTACAGCCTACTGCAGTGACCCACTTCCTGCAGTGAAACTTCACTCCTTAAAGTTTTCACAGCCTTCCAGACAGTAATATTAGTTGGGAATCATAGGTTCAAACATGTTAGCTTTTGGGAGGTATATATCAGATTCAAACCATAACAGTATATTTATTTAAGAGTAGAATTTAGAATTGTCTGGAGCTGAAGAGATGGCTCAGTGGTTATGAGCACTTGATGCTCCTGCCAAAGACCCTGGGTTTAGTCCCCAGCACCTACAGGATGGCTCACAACCATCCCTATTTCCAGTTCCAGGATATCCAACACCCTCTTCTGAATTCCAGGCACTCACATGGTTCATATGCTTATATGCAGGCAAAATACTCATAAACAAATCAAAAGAAGAATTTAGAAAGTTATTATTTGGCAGTTTCCTCTGTGCATTTAATAATTTGAAGTTTCCTTGTGGTTCCTGTTTTTTGTTTGTTTGCTTGCTTGCTTTTGAGAAAAGAGTCTCTATTAATGTAACTTTAGCTGTCTGGAACTCACCATGCCAGCTTTCAAATCACAGAGATCCACCTGTCACCTAAGTGCTGGGGTTAAAAGTGTGCCTCACCATACCCAGTTATGACTCATCATTTTGAACCATAGAAATGGAATGTTTATATCAAAACTCTTCCTATGCTGTGTTCCATTACTGCTTACATGTAGTAATATGATGTTAGCTCTTTGGACTCTCTTGTGGGGCCCGCCACACAGCTCCCAAATAATCACACATGGAGTCTTATTCTTATTTATAAACGTCCAACCTTAGCTCGGCTTGTTTCTTGCCCACTTTTCTTAATTTATATTATCCCATCTACCCTTTGGCCTCTGTGTTTTTCTTCTCTTGCTTCTTTAAATGTTACTCTTACTCGGTGGATTGCAGTGTAGCTGGTGTCTGGCCCCTGATGTCCTCCTCCTTTTCAGACTACTACTACAAACCCTTTCTCCCAGTTTTCTCCTTCAGTATATTCTCTCTGCCTGCCAGCCCTACCTGTCCTTTCTCCTGCCTTGCTATTGGCTATTCAGAGCTTTATTAGATCATCAGGTGTTCAAGATAGACTAAGTATCACAGCTTCACAGAGTTAAATAAAATGCATCATAAACAAAAGTAACACACCTTAAAATAATATTCCCAACTCTTAACATGCTCATATACATACACATATGCTCATACTTATGCATAGCAGAAAATTAAAACCCCTTAATTATGTTGTTCTTAGAACCTGCAGGCACAAGGTGTTAAGGGATTTGTACAGAATTGCATATGTGTCTGTCTGTGATGCCTTGCCTGACTCCTTTGGAGTTTCTTACGCTCTGTTGCTTCTATGTTGACTTCCTCATAAGTATACTGTAGCAGTCTCAAGTTCAGTATTTCTGAAGCTGGCCTCAGTCACCTCTAGTTACTAGCTTAAGTATCTGGTTTCTCCTAATGATACTGC
Organism: Ondatra zibethicus; assembly: GCA_004026605.1. Lineage (NCBI taxonomy): Eukaryota > Metazoa > Chordata > Mammalia > Rodentia > Cricetidae > Ondatra > Ondatra zibethicus. The sequence continues at coordinate 15,113 of PVIU01023315.1, read as the reverse complement.
CATTTTCTGCAAAACCTCCTTACCTTTGGGTTATACACAAATATTCATTCCCATTCCTCACCTCTCCTGCTTTTCCTTCTCCCCTCATTGCATCAGGTTAATTCCACTTATCAGAATAGGGCTCTTTGTTGTCTCTTCTAGTCAACTCCTTCCTTTGCTGTTACTGTTTGAGACATGCTTCCATGCAGCCTAGGCTTGAGTCTCTGTGTAGCTAAGGGTGTCCTAGAACTTGGTGCTCCTGCTTCCATCTCCTGAATTGCCCCAGGCCTGGTCACGTTCTTATCTGCTTGTGTCACTCTCTAATACCAGGTGCTTAAACGCTTCACCTTTGTGGTTTTTTTTCAAAAACTTCCTTAAACAGGAAAACCTGGAATTTTATAAATAATAAGTACCTGAAATTATTTGTGAAATAATAGGTGCGTAAAGAGTAGATTTAATTGTTTAAAATTGCTAAATTAAATTTAAATTTGAAAATTGCTAATTTTAAACAATTAATTTTGGGTCAGTGAGATCCCCAGACACACATAGGGAAAGGAGAGAAGCAACTCCTGCCAATAGTCATCTGACCACACACATAGCATGTCATCTGGATGTTCCACATTCACAGTATAAATAATTAAGTGTAAACTAAAAAGGAAGTTGGGGTGCTACCTAAGAGGTGGTTCAGCTGTTCTTCCAGATAACCAACCACAGAGCAGGCAACAATTTTCTGTTACTCTGGTTCTAGGAGATCCAATACCTTCTTTCTGGCTTCTGAAGACACTGCATGCATGTGGTACATATACCTGCAGGCAAAACACTGGTACATATAAAATAAAAATTTTTAATAAAAGGAATTAGAAATGCTTACATGATATGCATTACAGATAAACCATAAATAATATTCCTATAATTTCAATGTCTTCATATACCAGAGAATTAAGAGTTAATAATTTTTTTCTGTTAAAGCCTAGATAGTAAATGTTTCAGGCAACTTAGCTACTGTAGCCTACAAGAAACTATAGGTAATATGTTAATATGTAAACAAAGAAGCAAAGCAGTGTTCCAGTACATTGTTATTTTTGTGAACATTGCCAAATGATTTTCTTACAACTTTTATATGTCATGAAATATTCTTTAAGGTATTTAAAGTATTTAAGAACTATAAAAATTCATACAGAAGAGGCAACCTGCTAGATTTGGCCCATAAGCCCCAGTTTGTGATAGCCCTCTATGTAATATAAAGTTTGTGATAGCCCTCTACGTGATATAAAGAGCTGGGAAAAGGAGCTATGCCTCAAAACTCTCTCTCTCTCTCTGCCATATATATATATATATTACATACACACACAAGTGCCTAAACATATATAGCATTATCAATATATAACATCCGTTTTCTTTAATAACAGAAAGGACTTAAAACATTCTCTGTATGGATGCCCAACACACAAAAATAAAGCTTCAGTAGTACATAAAACTGGCAGGAACTTAATGTGATAATTAATATTCTGGTTTTCTTTGTAGCTGAAAGTTTATCTTTTCTTCTTTGGAATAGAAATGAACTTTGGTGATGGATGATGCCAATTAGCATAATCTAACAAAAGCTCCATGACTCTTCTCCCCTTTGGTAGACTTCTCCAAGGTAATCATACTCAGTAGGCAACATTTTATTTCTATTAGTGATTGACCTGTAATAGTGGTTCTGTAAATAGCAGACATGACAGAGGCTTAGTTTTTGAGGGTGTTTCACACTTGGTGAAAAACATTTTTATTAAAATTAATATTATGTCACATCTTTCTTAAATGCTTTACTGTAAATGCTTATGTGGAGTTGTAATCAATTGTTTGATCAAGTAAAGACCATGAGAAACCCAGAAGTGGTAAGTCCCTTTAGTACCACCCACAGCACCTTTTTGACACTTTCAACTGCTATCGGTCTTTCACATGTCATTGAAAGCCATAAAAACCATTAACCAATCAGATTGAATAGTCTACCTAATTTTGTTGGTTTTATTACCTAGAGCTTTAATACAAAAGAATATAGGAGTCTTCTAGACCAGCAGCTAGGTAACTTCCTGTCTGGGCTTCAGTTTTCTGATTATATTAAAACACTTGACCTCCAGATATCAAAGTAAAATCTGTATATGAGATTCTAGGAGTAACTTGGCCTCTTCCTCTGGTGATTATTTTCCATGACAGATTGAAAAGTGCTGTTCAGGTTTCAATTACGTTCCGATTAAGGAATTTTGTAAGAAAATCATAAGCTGAGTGACTTCAAAGGAGGCTAGACTAGGCCATATTAAATAGAATCCAGTAAGTGCTAGACATTCAGGGTCAGGACCAGAAAACTGAACTATTCAAAAATTTTAATTGGAGTAGTGTTATGCAAGCAAATATAGAACTATTAGGCTAATGGCTGAAGTATAGATTAGATTAGAAATATTCTTAAAGCAATGAATGCTTCTTGACTTGCTATTTCAAAAGACCCCAGTTAGTATTGCTATCAGTCTTTTGAAAACTTACTGAAAATACAGAAACTACAGCTTGATATCAGAACAGCACAACTTGAGTCTATAGTTTAATGGACTCTTAGAATTCTCAGTCACTGTCAAGTCTCAGTCATACTCAGATTAAACATTAAGAAGCTCTCAATTTGAGAACAGTCCACATTGAAATCACCTATAAACTTTCCAGGTTCATGATAAGACTATCAAGGTGCCCAGATCATTCTTCCATAGCTTGAAACCCTGTACTGGAACAGTACTTCCAGCTATGATTGCCCAGAAACATCACACCAGTGCAGTTTAAATCCTTGAAGGTTTAAAATACTGTGTGTGAGCCTCCGTTTTGTAGTGAAGTTGGGAATCCGTGTGCTAGCAGAAGTGCTATAACAAGATTAGCGCACTAGCTCCTGGTCTTTGAGCTGACACACGGTTTGGATCTGTGTGGCGACATTAGAGAGCAAAGACACAATGGACAGAAGGAGCAATGAGAAGAACCAATAGAATTGGGTGTCTTAAAGTACAAGAGAGAAAGTGGTAAGAAAAAAAAATGTGGTTTTGAGCCTGAGTAACTTTAAAGCCTAACAATTACCAGTGAAATGTGAATAAATGAAATGAGGTGGGGAATTGGTCAGAAGGTATTTGTTAAATTTTTATTTAAAAAACAATATCCACATGAAATAGTAGAGAGCCCATAGAACATTGGGATCAGATGTTTGGGAATGAAGAATATAGATTTGAAATTCTTCGCTTCAGGGATAACTAAAAGCAGGGTATTAAAGAGAAGAGAAATCCAAAGGAAAGACTTTCCATTACAGATCAATTTAGACAATACCCAGAAGAACCAGAAGACCACAAAACAAACAAAAAAAAGTAGAGGAGTGAGAGGGATAAGGTGATATTGGGCAAAGAATACCAAGAGAAGAATTTCTAGAAAAGGAGCGTGGATCAGCCATGTGACATGTTACAGAAAGGTAAAGGAATTAGGAATAAGAATAGTAGGTTGGAGTGAGGTCTTTCAGGAATAGTGTTTCTGTAAGACAGTTGGGATAGAAATGTGATTGCTGGCAATAATTGGTTGATTTACAGGGAGTATCAACAGCAAATTTAAGAAATGAGGCTAAGAAAGCAAGTGTAGTCTTCTGTCACTCATGATAGGGAATGCCGTCTGAGAAATGTGTTGTTAGGTGCTTTTGCCATGTGTAAACATCACTGTGTACTTAGACAAACTTGAATGATACATTCTACTATATGCCATGTATGCATAATTATATAATGCCATTTTATACAATTGGTGAAGCAGTTGGTCTATTTACACTAGCATCATCCTGTGAATTATGACCTTAACAAGACCACAATGACACTAGACCAGCCATTCTCAACCTGTGGGTCACACCCCTTTTGGGGTTGAATGGCCCTTTCAACAGGGATCACCTAAGACCATTGGAAAACAGATATTTAACATTATGATTCATAGCAGTAACAAAATTACAGTTAGGAAGTAGCAGTAAAAATAATTTTGTGGTTGGAGTCACCACAACGTGAGAACTCTGTTAAAGAGTCACAGCATTAGGAAGGTTGAGAACCACTGCACTTGTGAGATGTTTGCACTGTGTGAAGATGTATTGCTGTGCTTGGTGGAATAAGAAGTTGAATGGCCAATAGCTAGGTAGGCGGTATAGGCAGGACTTCTGGACAGGGAGAGCACTCTGGGAAGAAGAAAGGCAGAGTTGCCAACCAGACTCAAAGAAGAAGCAAGAGGTGAAAGATGGAAGAGAGGTAACACCATGTAACAGAATGTAGATTAATATAAATGAGTTAATTTAAATTATTAGAGCTAGTTGAGACAAGCCTAAGTTAAAGACTTTCGTAATTAGTAGGAAATCTCTGTGTCATTTGTGAGCTGGTGACCAACGAAAAAGCTTGATACATATACTAGACGATAGAAATTTTTCTGATATTTCTTTGTATTATTCAGACTGTCAAGCCTGTAACCACATTAAGAAACTAACTAGAAGGAAAGAAGAAAGTTCCCAGTGCCAGGAGCTAATAGGAAATTAGAATGGAATTGGAGGGAGAATGGAGAGAGAACTCAAGGTCATAAAGGTTGCAGGTGGCAAAGGGGCAATCTTGGAACTAGGAGAGGCTTTAGAGAGAGTGTTTTGTATTGCATCTTTTTGTTTTGGTGCATGTGCTACTTATGATTACTATTGCTGTGATGAAGCACCATGACCACCTGATGTTGCCTGCCTTTAATCCCAGCACTTGGGAGGTAGAGGCAAGTGAATTTCTAAGTTCCAGGACAGCCTGGGCTACACAGAGAGTTCTCAAAAAAAACTGGGAGGGAAGGAAAGGAAAGGGAAGGTGAGGGGGCGAGAGGGGCGGTTAGGGGAGGGGAGGGGAGGGAAGGAAAGGAAAGGAGGAAGAAAGAAAGACCATAACCAAAATAGTTTGGAGAGGAAAGGGAAGGAGGAAGAAAGACCACAACCAAAACAATTTGGAGAGGAAAGGGTTTATTTCAGCTTACACTTCCAGGCAATAGTTCATCACTGAGGGCGGGAGCCTGGAATGAGGAGCTGATGCAGAAGCCATGGAGGTGCTGCTTGCTTTCTTGTTCCTCAAGGCTTGCTCAGCCTGCTTTCTTATAGAATCCTGAACCACCAGCCCAGGGATGGTACCACCTGCAAGAGACGAGGCCCTTCCCCCCCATGAATCACTATTAAGAAAATGCCTTACAGCTGGATCTTATGGAGGCATTTCCTCAGTTGAGGCTCCCTCCTTTCAGTTAGCTTGTGTCAAGTTAACATAAAACTAGCCAGGACAATTTGGTTTAGCTTTTGGTTTTTGAAGGTCTCATGTAGCTCAGGCTGAGCTTGATCTTGAACCTCCTGTTTCTACCTCCTTAATCTGGAAGTACAGTTGTATACCACCTTAGTTGACTTTCTGTTATCTTTTATTAAAATTATAGAAGCTACCATATTTTCCAGATAAGCCATTGTAAACCTAGTCTTTAAAGCAGTTAAATGATTTGACCTGTCATCAACGACCAAGCCATAAGGAGGATATGGAATATGTCTTGAATATTTTGGGTTACTCCTTTCCTTCTGAAGTTATGAACCAAAAATGCAGAATTATAATAGATTTGCTGAGATCGTTTATGTGCCAACAAGTATTTGAGAAACATTAAAAACCTCACAAATAAAATACCCAGTCCTCCTGTTTCTTTTTGCTTAGCTAATCAGAATAAGTAGAAGGATACTTGCTGTGCTTTGGTTAAAAAGTTTTAAAACTGCCTTTTCTAAACCAAACTCCCTATGATGTCAAAGCAAAACAACTAAGTTTGTATGGGGAAAAAAATCTTATCTCTACCCAGTATGTCTTTAGCTGGTAATTTTCTGAACTTATTTCCCAAAGGCCAGTAGGCTGAAGTACTTTTTAATGCATTACCTTCCGGTGTTCAATAGTACTTTTAGCTATTTTCCATGCAGAAGGAAGCATACAAGCAGGTTTTCATCCTGCTGCACATATGGTCGCTTTACTCCATCCCACTTTATGAGGTTCTCTACTGTAACAGTGGTTCCCTCAGGCACTCATCAAATTCATCTGGGGACCTCTTGCACAGCAAACTACCTGTTTGTCTCTATTCAAACAAGGTCAGCATGCCTCTCAACAATGACTTACCTGTCCTCTCTACGTGTACACACACACATTTTGAACCTTCAGCATATTGTTTTAGAAGATTCCCCTTACCCAAGAAAACAATAAAATTTTCAGTTCCAAAGAACTTTATATGTTTGTATTCATTGGTGTGTATTGAAAAGTATAAAATTATTTAGATGAAATTTTAACTTTGATTACCCTTTTACAAAACAAAAGCTTTTTTTAATAAAATAAGAGCCTCTAATCATATTCACATCAGATCCTAAATGAGAAGCTGGGCAGAAGTTCAGAATAGATATGGTGTGCATTTGCCTTCTTCGTTTTATGTGAGCAGTATAACTGACTTCGTTCAGGATCTAGGCATGATGAAAATCAGTCAAACTATCTGAATCCAGTTACACTGCTTTGCTAGGGATCTTGAGTCACAGTCTGTAAATTTCCTAAGATATTAACAGTAAGGAGAGAATGTGTATTTATAGTACTTAGCATAGAAATTCTGACCAGTGCACAATATGTGACTTATTGTATTGCTCCGAGGGTCACAATCCTTTAAGAGGCTTCATGACAAACTGAGGCTGTCCTATGTTCTTTCGAATGTCTCTAGACACAGTGCTGACATAGGAAGACTGAGTCCAAGGCCAACCTGGCCTATATTGCAAGCCCTTGTCAAGAAAAGAAAGAGAAAAATCAAAAGAAAAATTTTAAAGTTTAAGCATTAAATAACTATAATCTTTTTGAATATTTAAGTAAAGTTTTATTTAGGTGTGGGAAATTGACAAAGTACTTAAGAATTTGTTTTTAAAGTTGAAGATTTACTTTCTTTAGCTAAAGAAACTCATTATTAGTAAAACAAGAATTCCCAACCTTAAAAATCAAAAGTCATTGCTTCCTGATGCCTCCTATCATTTAAAATACATTTGTGGTGATATTTTGTTTGTGCTGTAACACATAAAGCTTGCCTGAAGATCAGAGTGCAGAGATAGCCACACTAGTTAGTCATAGAGGTCAGATAGTGGTGCCACACACCGTTAATCCCGACACTTGGGAGGCAGAGACAAAGGATTTCTGTGAGTTCAAGGCCACCCTGTGATACAAGAAATTGATCTGGTGGAAAGGGGAAACAGAACCTGGCTGTGGTGGCTCACAGCTTTAATCTAATACTTGGGAATTACACACCTTTAATCCCAACACTAGGGAGGTGGAGACAGGAAGAGATATGGCTGGGCAAAGAAGGGAATATAAGGTGGGAGGGGACCAGAGCTCAGGCATTTAGTCTGAGGACTGTAGAGACAGGACACCCCATTTGGTCTGAGGATTTCGTAGAGGTAAGAGCTAGTGGCTGGCTGCTCTGCTTCTCTGATCTTTCAGCTTTCACCTCCTAATGTCTGACTCCGGGTTTTCTTATTAAGACCACTTAGAATTTGTGCTACATACATTTATATTTTAATTTAAAATTTTAAATATACTTTAATTTTACATTAAAATACATTTAGATACATTGTATCTACTGTATATTTTTGTTATGCCAGTCATGTACATTTAATTTCTTTAATGTGTAACATGAAATAACCCAGTCTATAATTGTGAGTTGTTTCTTTAAAAAAAAAAAAAAAAACAAACTGTTTTAGCTTTTAGTAAAACATGGAGGAGATTTGTTTGCTGAAAATGAAAATAAAGATACTCCTTGCGATTGTGCCGAAAAACAACACCACAAAGACCTGGCCCTCAGTCTGGAGTCTCAGATGGTGTTCTCTCGGGACCCAGAGGCTGAGGAAATAGAAGCCGAGTATGCTGCATTAGACAAACGAGAGGTAAGGTGATTTCTTTTTTCTTTTCTTTTCTTTTTTTTACTTAATTTTTTTTTCTTTAACTCAGTGTGGGTGGTCATCTTGCAGTATGTTAAATCACCGCATCAGTACTCATTCCATAGCCATGAGCATAAAAGTACATCTAGAAAACCTGGATGTTGAGTCTTCCCTTTAACATGTTTATATGTTTACTAACATGTAAATAAATTTTTGGATGTTTAAGTCCTGTTACAACTTACCCAGATAACCTCATGGCTCCATTCTCTATTAGTGTTTCCCTCTCACAGGTTACAGCTGACAATATAAAAGGTTTGGTAACTCCCACCTGAAACACAAAACAAAGGGAATGTAACAGCTAAACCCGACCACAGCTCTTCGCCATCCAGACCCCTCTTTTGCTGTAGTGTCATGTCTCTGATCTGTTTTTTGATTGAAAAAGCAAAACAACATAGGAATCTATACCTATCAACTTCTTCATCCTTTTCCTTCTTCCTTCCCATGTGTTAGGCCAGTCTCTTCTTGTAGAATGGAACTGTACTTGACATGGAATCACACATTGATCAATTTCCATTTCTCTTCGTCTTTCCTGAATGCCTCACAGTACTTCACAGACTTGCCTACTGCATTCCTGAAGAAATACCGCCTTTGGCTTCAGACATTTTTTTGCTTTCCTTGTCTCAATAAACATTACTTTGATCTACTAGTGGCAGACATTCTTGATTTTCACATCTCCTTTATCATTGCAAATTACATGCAAACAACCAAGAAATCCTGTTACTTTATTTTCAAAAACATGACCTGAATCTGTTCATCCCAGTTTGTATTCCTATGCTCCAAACCGAACCACAACATGTTCACTTTTCATCCCAGCGGTTGTCATAGCTCTTTACTGATCTCCTCCCCTCTATTATGATCACTTGAGAAACTGTTTGGTACAAAGGAGACAAAATGACTTTTTTTAAAAAAAAAATGCATCATTGTTTGAACCATTTAGTGACTGTATTATTAGTCCCTTTTGGTGTCTTACTAAATAAAGTTATACATACATACATACGTTTACTTTGCTCATAGTATCAGAGTTTGAAAATCCAAACAAGTTCTGGCAAGGGCCCCATGATAAATAGTAAAGAATGCACAAAAGCTAGGATCACATAATTAAACAGAAAACAGGAAATCAGATGGAGACTTGAATTCCCATCCCTTCCCTTAAGGACCTGCTACTTGGCCTTAACAGTTATGTTCCACACCATAACTGTGTACATTGATGGCATACAATATAATGTTTTGACATATACACATTGTGGAATGATTCAGTCAAAGCAGTTAACATGGTTACAGTCAAGTTTTTGTGGCTGAGTTGGTGTTCTAGTCTCACTATTGGAAATCTTACCTGGTTACAGAAGATGGCCAGATCCGGCTCCATATCCTCCCTTACTAGGAATTCTTGCAATGTTTACCCTTATTTATTCTGTAGTGATACCTTGTTTGTACTCTAACCAAGTTTGCCTGAAGATTAGAGGGTGGAGCTAGCCACTAGTTAACCCTAGAGGTTAGAAGGTCTGTACAGACAGACAGGAAGTGATATGGCTGAGGCAGGAGGAGACAGGAGGTTGGCCCCGTTTTGTTTGAGGAGTTAGCAAGGGAAGAGTTGGCTGTGGCTTGCTCCTTTCTCTCTTAGATCTTTCAGCATTTGCCCTGATACTTACCTCCAGATTTGTATTATTAAGACCAATTAGAACACATGCAACAGATTCAAACTAGTTTCTACTACATCATTCCCCACATATCTCCCGATTCCAGTTATCTCTCCCTGTACTCTCTTCCTCTGTTCCTCCCTCTCCCACCTACTCCCTTGCTATTCCCATCCCTACCTGCCCCCAGTCCAACAGCAAAATCTATTCGGCTTCCCCTTACCAGAGAGATCCATGCAACCCTCCTAGAGCCCTCCTTGTAACAGCCTCTCTAGGTGTGTGGATTGTAGAATGATTATCCTTTACTTTACAACTAATAGCCACTTATAAGTGAGTACACACCATGTTTGTCTTTCTCAGTATGGCTTACCTCACTCAGGATGATTTTTATTTTTTGCGAGTTCCATCCATTTGCCTGTGAATTTCATGATATTGTTATATAACAGCTAAAATATACTCCATTGTATAAATGTACCACATTTTCTTTATCCATTCTTTGGCCTAGGAACATCTAGGTTGTTTCCAGTTTCTGGCTGTATGAATACAGCTGTCATTGTGATAGGATGGAGTGTCCTTTGGGTATATGCCCAACAGTGATATAGCTGGGTTTTGAGGTCGATCGATTCCCAATTTTTCTGAGGAACCACCATATTAAGTTCCATAGTGACTGTACAAGTTTGCATTTCTACCAACAATGGAAGAATGTTCCCCTTGCTTCACATCTTCTCCAGCATGAGGTATCACTCGTGTTTTTGATTTTAGCCCTTTTTCACAGGTGTAAGATGGAATCTCAAGGTCGTTTTGAGTTGCATTTCCCTGATGGCTAAGGATGTTGTGCAATTCTTTAAGTGTTTCTTGGCCATTTGTGATTCCTTTATTGAGAATTCTCTATTTAGATATGTACCCCATTTTTTAATTGGGTTATTTGGTTTATTTATGGTACCTACTATAAAAAAATGAAAACCATGATTTTTTTTTTTTATTCTAAAACACTGGTGATGGTTAGTCCTCTGTAAAACATGCATTTTAAAATGTAGTTTACATGCCCACCTCTGAGTTAGTGAAGAGAAAATGGCAGTACACAGAGAAAGGCTACAGATCCTTCTCCTGACAGATTTCCACATGCTGGGCTTTATCTTAGCCAGATAATCTGGCTAGCAGAACCAACCGAATTGCTTTGTAGGGGCAAAGCTTCCTATCAGTATAAAAGTATAAGCTACCCCAGATATTGGCATTTAAGCAAGAACTACTACTTGAAAGAAGTTGGATAAAGGACTTTCTGTGTAACCTTTTTCTTCTTTCTTTCCCAGGCTACCATCAGGGATCATCTTTTTAAAAAAAAATTAATATTACAGGGAATAGAAGCCATCTCTTTTTCTCCTCTAAGTGTCTTCTATGCCTTGAATTGCATGTGCGTGTGTGTGTACAGGTTCTCTTCTGCTGCTGTTTTGGAAGTGGGAGATCACTTGGGGCATCAGGCCTCTATGCACAAGTGCCTCAGTGGACTGAGTGTCTTTTTTTTTTTTTTTTTGGTTTTTTGAGACAGGGTTTCTCTGTGTACCTCTGGCTGCCTTGGAACTAGCTCTTGTAGATCAGGCTGTCCTCAAACTCACAGAGATCCACCTGCCTCTGCCTCCCAAGTGCTGGGATTAAAGACGTGTGTCACCACTGCCTGGTTCCTGAGCATTTTTTTTTTACAATCTTCACCTGTAGCTGAGGTGGTTGACTAGTTTCATTTCTGTAATAACTAATAGTAAAAATACTCTTTTCGTGATTCCTTAATATCATAGTCTTTCTGAAATAGTTTTTAAAATTAACTATCTTTTTAGTATTATCAAAATAGTTTGTGTATTAGGCTGTTGCTCATTTCTTCTGTGTTTTTTTCATAGCAGTAATATGCTCAGATTACAGAAAAGGCACTTTTGTTCATTGTTTCTTTTCAATTTAGTTTCCTTTTTCGTATCAGTTTTTAACTTTTCTGAAGATCAAAAAGTTACTGACTTGTAATCTGAAAATAGTAACAGTTTATCTTTGCAACAGGAAACAGAAAGGCACCTTCATTTTAATCTTTGCCACAGAACGGAGAGCACATGTTCACTTAAGACTGAACAGTGTATTGAAATGTTTCACATGACCTAATTACAGCTGTAATTCAGAGTTTCACAGAGGATGTGTTATGTGCTCATGAAGGCAGTATGCCTTTGATTTCAAGAACCCTTCCGTGTTACCCACTTCAGTTTAAAAGATTAATGTATGTAGACTCTTAGCTATCTGAAATCTAGACTCTCTGTATGTTGTCAGGATTGCAAGAAAGAGTAATTTCATTATTTATTTGCACTGTTGGTTTCTGGATAACACTGACCTGTAGAGTTGTTGATAAATTTGCAATTTCCTCTTTGCTCAGTTGATTTAACATAAAGGAGGTAAAATGATTACTAATCTGAAAAGGAACTTTTAGGAAATACATGCAAGAAATACACAACTGCCACCATTGGGAATACCTAAGTCCTACTACTGAGGCAGGTTGTGATCCTATGAATGCATGGCCGAACAGGAAACACACTTTGAAGAAGCTGTGTGATAGATTATATCTAACTTCTGGAATGAATTCTGCAGATTTAGTTATGAAGGGATGTATTATATTTTTCAGGGAAATGTGTGTTTAATAATTAGCTTAACAACAAACTTTGGACACTTTTCTAATGATACTTAAGATTAAGTTGCAGTTTTCATTTAATGATATCCCCACATGAAACCATGGGTTAAATTTCCATTTCTTTGTAGTTAATTTCATGTGATCACATGATCACAGCCATGGCAGGAATATACAAAGATGAAGTAGGGTTTTATGGCATGTGATAGAAAATGTGTTTAACCTAAGTTTGCTCCTCAGTTTTTAATTGGAAGAGCTCTAAATCTGTGCACACTGCCACTGTTAGTATTTCCTTAACATCCTAGTGATTTTTATTTTTAAAGTTTATCATTCTGCTGCTTTCAAATAATCCTCAGCATTTTGCCTCTTATATATTTTTATGTTGTTGTAATGATATTGCATATTTTCTTTTCCCTTTTTTTGGTTGTTTTGTTTGTTTGTTTTTCTTTGTGTAGCCCTGACTGTCCCATTACTTGCTCTGGCCTAGAACTCACTGAGATCTGACTGCCTCTGATATCCAAGTGATGGAATTAAAAGCATGCACCACCACCGCCTGACTCACATATTGTATTTTTAACAGTTTTTATTCTTAACTCTTTGAATTTTTGGAAGCTCAGGGAAATCATTTTAAATGATGAATGATATAACATGAAGGTATTTCCTAACTCTATTACTATATATTTGAGCTACTGGCATTTATTCTCTTTTTCAAGTAAAACTACAGGTGGCTTGTTTTGTTTCCATCGGAATAGAATTCTACCATGGGTTAAAACTTGAATAATCCAAAGGAAAGCTTATGACACCAAATTGTTAAGTTATATGTAGTTTTATATGTAATAGGAAGATACTATTTTCAACCTAGTGAATCTGAAGACCAGCTTTCTAAAACCTTACCAACATTAAGTGTTATCTTGTTTTTCTAACCTTGGCTAAATTGAGAGATAAAAATTTGCACCTTTTTGAATGTTTGTGTTTTTTATTCTTTATCTATGGGTTTTCAAATTTTTCTGTATTTTTAAAATAGTATACTTTTCATAAAAAACTAGACTTTTATATGTTTGAGTTCTACCGGTCTTTACAAAACTAACATATTTGTTACCTTTTATGTGACTGCTAGAAGACGTATAGAGATCATGAAGTGAATTGTTTTACCTCAGAAAGTACCTTTGTGAACAGCCCTACTCACATGCTCTATAAGAATTGATGAAATGGTTGTCTTGATATTTTTTTAAAAAAATCAAGGGATTAGAAACAGTATCAAATTGTAAATACTTGTAAATCAACTACAGTAGGTGAGATACATCACATTCCAAGAGCTCTTTAACAACTTGTAGGTGCTGCCAGACCATATTCTCAGTTGGTTTTGGGGTTTTGTGAATTTTTTTTCTCCTTCCTAAATATTCCTGAATCTTTTTAAATGTGATCTTTAGTTCTCTGTTTACTACTAGAAGCCGGTTACTGTTTAGTTGTTTAGTTCCTGAAACTGTGCTCGTGAGCATTTATATATTCACACATGTCAGACTCACATCAGTAGTAAACTAGATAAAATTACATGAGAACTGTAATAATGGTTATTACTTAGTGGTTCTGTTTTTATTTCTGTAGCTTTTTATATAGTACCCAAAATTGTTGTACTGTAGCGTACAGTTTTGGTCTCCCATTGTAATCCCTTGTGGTTTAAAGTGGACCCGTGCAAGGATATACTGAAAATGAAGGTTGTGGATTCAAGAAGGTCCTTCCACATCTGAACTGAAACTGAAATATTAAATAGAATATAATAGCCAATTTAACGCTGTTTCTCTTCTTTCCAAAGCCATATGAAGGATTAAGGCCTCAGGATCTTCGTAGGTTAAAGGATATGCTTATTGTGGAGACTGCAGACATGCTCCAGGCCCCTCTGTTTACTGCTGAAGCGCTACTTCGAGCTCATGGTAATGAGAAATGTCTTTGCCTCTGATAACTCAGTGAGTTAAACACGGCTGTTTCTGAGTTTTAATATGAAATGTTTTAAATGAACGCACATAGTTTTTGTGTACATGTTGCTCTGATGGTCGTCATCCTATAACATTTACATTTGATGCATGAAGTAGCTATAAATCAAAAAGAAAAGTAGAACTTTTTTCTAGGACTGAGCTGCTGAGTAATTTTTCTTGAAGTCATTCAAGTATCAAATTGTATAGCTCAATTAAATTGTGTTATCAATTATATTTATTCAGAAGCTGTTTCTCACATGAAATGTACAAATTGAAGTTAATATTTGAGAACATACTATCACTTATAAGCTATTTTTTGTTTTTTTCATTTTTTAACTTATTGCTTTGGGTTATTTTTTTTTCTTAAAGATATAACCAACTAGGAAAATTTACCCACATTGTCCTTTGACCTCTATGATTCTTAGCACAGTCACTTTGGAAGTTTTTTGCATACTCTCCTCGCGTACTTATATTTGCTATTTTATCTGGCTTAAAAGAACAGCATTTCCTGACTTTAAAATAATTTTTTTTCCATACATTGTTTTGTTTTATTTTTTCCATTCAAAAACATAATTAAAGAAATAAAATTTTTACCTTTCTTCCCCTTCTCCCGGTCCCCTCCCACTACCTCCTCACCCCTCCTCCCTCTCCCTTCTTCCTTGAAAGAGGGCATGGTGCCCTGCCCTGTTGGAAGTCCAAGGCCCACCCCCATCCCTCCCGGCCTAGGAAGGAGTGCATTCAAAAAGACTCGGTTCTCAAAAAGATAATACATGCAGAAGAGATAGGTCCTGGTGTCATTGTTGATGGGTTCTCCATCTGCCAACTTTCGCCGCCACATTCAGAGAGTC
>PVIU01023314.1:0-27650 GCA_004026605.1 Ondatra zibethicus | reverse complement strand
TCCTTCCTAGGCCAGGAGGGATGGGGGTGGGCCTTGGACTTCCAACAGGGCAGGGCACCATGCCCTCTTTCAAGGAAGAAGGGGGAGGGAGGAGGGGTGGGGGGGTAGTGGGAGGGGACCGGGAGAAGGGGAAGAAAGGAAAAAAAAATTTTTTTATCTTTAATTATGTTCTTGAATGGAAAAAATAAAACAAAACAATATTTGGAAAAAAAAATAAAAAAAAATAAAAAAAAAAGGATGGACAATCCCTGTTGTGAGTAGATTTCTAACCCCTCGGATCTTTACCATCAGATTTCTACCCCCTTTTAGCTATCCATGGCGTTTTTAATTGAACCTTGAAAGGAAGTCTTAAAGGCAAAAACTTTTAAGGCTCACGAAAGTTTTTATTTTGGAATAATTATAAATTCTGGGAAACTATAAAACTGATTGGGAGATATGGTGTAACGTTTGCTTGCTTTCCTCCAATGCTTGCCTATTAGGTAACTACAGAATAACAATAGATGAGAAAACTGACACTGGCCAAGACTGTAGAGCTCTATGTCAACTGAGCATGTGCGCATATGAGTGCCACAGCCAGCAAAGGGCAACAGGGCCCCATCACCCCAGCTGTGTCCCTGTGTCACTACTGTACAGCCACATCCACTCTGCCTTTCTCTCTCCCTCAGTACTCCTAGGAATAAGTAAAATAGATAAACTTCTCATATATGGATGGAAGTGTGTGTGTATGTGTGTGTGTGTGTGTGTGTGTGAGAGAGAGAGAGAGAGAGAGAGAGATTTAAAAATTTATATGATATGAAAGCAGAAAAGAAACTATTCAGAAGAAGAAAAGGGAGTGTAGGGTGGAGGAAGAATGGTGGAGTGTGATGAGGCTGGATATGACCGAAGTACATTGATATGCTTGTATGAAAATGTCATAATGAAATCCACTCTTTCATGTGCTAATTGCATAAGTTAATTAGAAGAACCTATATACACCCTCCTAAACAAAAAAGGTTCAGAGAGCTTCTAGATTGATATACACACTGAGGTACTGGGATAGGAGTGTGTCATGGATGAGCATTGTTACAGGTCCCCAGACCTTAGCACAACTGACTCCATGATAGACATCATTCAGGCCTTGGAATCCAACACATAGGCAGTACCGCCTGCCAAATCAGAAGAAAGACCTAATCCAGCAAAGTTCAGTGTTCAGGGAAAGTCCCTAAACATATGGATCTTGCTTTTTGGCTTCTGTAGTTCTGATTCTGGCTAACTGTTCTTGCTAATTGGGATGTATCAGACCAGGATGTGAACTTTGTGCTTAAAAGTTCACCCTGAAAAGGGCCAGGGACTGCACCAGGGTCCTGAACACCCAATATAATTGCCAGCCAACTAATAAAGATTTTCTATTGACTTGAACCCATGTCTGAGTGGTCTTCTCTGTAGGACACACAACAGGAATGAAGCTCTGAAAGTGCGAACACCCCTTCCCAACACTTTATGCATCTTACATTTGGTTCTTTCTGACAGTAGCCAATAACAATAGCATACACCAATAACAGCAAGTATGTGTTTTCTTGAGTCCTATAAGTCATTCCTACAAATGCTCAAGGCCCATTGTGGGGAAGTAGGAAAGCTTTGCAGCCAAGGCACAAGGAAGTGTTGATAACCTGACGACTGGATATTTGCATCTGGCATCTGAGGTGAGGAAAAGCTTATGGGACTGAGTCCTTACCCTGAGGAATCTGAAGCTAATTCCAGTTAGTTAATATGACAATGGAATGACATTGTAGGACAGGGAATTGGGCTTGGTGGAACATGTCTATCTCCAGATCTGGACTGGAGGCTGAGATAGGAAGGTCAAACTTCAAGGCCTGCCTATGCCACATAGTGAGTCAAGACCGCCTGTGTGACCTAGTGAGACTTGTTCTCCAAATGAAACTTAAAAATAAGACTGATCTTAGCAAGCTCAGCAAGGGATTTCTCAGTATGGGGGAGGCCCTGGGCTCAGTCCCCAGTACTGCACGTGCGTGGGTGCGTGGATGCGTGAGTGTGTATGTGTGTGTGTGTGTGTGTGTGTGTGTATGAAAGAGAAATAGAAAATCGTACACTTCCTTCTTTGCCTTGTTAAAAACAAAGCAAGCAGCCACAACAAAACTCAACAACCCTAGAACAAACTTATTGACTAAAAGTTTATAACAAAGTGACATTTTAAAATAGAATCCGATAATACGTTACTGTGATAATATTTACAATTCACTTTTCCTAAGCTCGGCTTTGCCACAACAATTTAGTACAGCTATCTTGACACTATTTTCCTATTAAGTGATCTTTATGTAAAATAGTAAATATGAAAAAATTGTGTAGTATTTTCTTTCCTCTCTGACATGACTCAATTTGTAAATACATATTATATTACAACATAATGCAATATTTATGACTGTTCTGTGTAGTGATTTAATGACCTCAATCACAACAAGGCAGGAGGGTAAAGAGAAGCCTGAGAAAAACGAAGGCCCTCATGAAAATATTAAGAATCAGGAAAAAAACTTCTGTTAGGATAAATCTTTCATATAGACATAAGAGTTTCTAAGAACGGTTGTGAGAAACTTCTCCAGGACTGTGAGTGTGTGTGGGTGAGTGTGTGTATGTGTGTGGGGCACTAGGCAAATCTACCTCCTTTCCTCCTAAGTCTTCTTGACAAAACACAGACTAATTACACCAAAGTTCACTGGGAGGAGTAATAAGTTTATAGAATTCATTTACAGAGCAATGGGTGAAGTGTTATAGTAAGGAACATGGGAGACCTTAAAGCAGCCACACTGGAGGGTCAAAATCCAGCATGGATGACGACTCTCCCATGGTTGGGTAGATAGAGCCCCTTCCCTGGTTCTTCCCAGCTTTACACTTCTGGCCCTTTCCTGAGACCACATACAATTAGGGCAGAGTTGCCTTCCACTGGTTGGACAGAGGGCTGTGTATTTGGATAAGGTTCCATGACCCTGCCATCCTTTCCTTTTTCGAGGAAAAGACAAGAATCAGTAAGTCTTACTGTAACAATCCTTTGCAAGTGTACACAGCTGAACTCAGGTTGACGGCAGCAGTGTAACTGGAGGATACACCTGTATAACAATAGCAATAGACAGGTTTTTAAAAAGTGGGCTTGCTGGTAAAAAAAATAACCAACCAAAATTTCACAAGAATAAATTTAAAATGAGTTTATTTCTTATCATAAAAAATTAAAAATAAGTCAAATTGTTTAGTCCTTTTGCACGGAAAATTAAAGGGCCCAACTTATTTGTGATAATCGATCCATGATGTGACAGAACAATGTAGAAAAACATATTTCAACAAAGGAAGAAGTAAGATATACACATAAAAAGAATGAAGTGTGACAAAATTACCCAATGCAATATTCCAATTACCCAATACTCTGCGTGTTTTGAGCAATGGATTAGAGTAACATCCTTCAAAGCCAAAATTTTAGCAAAACATTTTAGTTATAATAAGGTATACAATTTAATAAAATTTCAACTTGCCTAACTTAGAAGGACTGAACATATTTTTTTCTACGATATTTTACTAAATAATCACAGTGTTCTAAGACTAGGAAGACAAGTGTCTGGATTCAAAATTCAGCAGTTGAGAGCACTTGCTGCCCTTGCAGAGGCCCCCAGTTCTTCTGCCCGCACCCCAAAGTATCTGCAACTCTAATGTCAAGGAGCCCATAGCCCTCTCCTGGCCCCCACAGGCACCTTCATGCATGTTAAGTCATGTCAGAGAGGAAGGAAAACATTACTCAATCTTTTCATATTTACTGTTTTGCATAAATATCACTTAATAGGAAAAGAGTGTCAAGATAGCGGTACTAAATTGCTGCGGCAAAGCCGAGCTCAGCAGATCCCCATAGGATACACAGAGGAGCACAAGTCAATGGAGAACAGTTTCCAATTCTAACAGTATTAGCTTTCATAACCTCCAATAAAGACTGCAGGGCCTCAAAACTACATTCTTATTCTCATCTCTATAGCTAGCTACATATACACATAAATACCATGTTAGAAGCCTCTGATGTCAAGTGTATGGTCATTATTATTCCATGAAGAAACTATTAGTGGTTAGAGTAACTAATATACATGATCTCACCAATGTTATTACTCTGGGAATAACAGAGGTAAGTTACTAGAAATTCCCTAGGAGAAAAGTGCTACATGAAATCATGAAAAGGATTCACAAAAGAGAAAAAGAAATCGTTGTCTTGGCATATTTGGATTTCATAAGGATATTTTTTATCTTTTCACTGATTGCAGGGTGGAGAATTCAAGTCCACTTGCACACTCACTGTCCTCTCCCTGACAGGGCAGCAGCTGGCTTTCATGGCCTACAGCTGAAAGGTCCACCAAGGTCTCCAAGCCTGGCTTGATGCTGGAGACCTTCCTGGAGGAGCTGAAAGAGTAGGTGACAGATCTCAATGGGATAATGAGCCGAGGAGCCTTGGCCAGAGTTTGCTTAAGCAGTTCTGCTGACAGCCTGACTGTACATTCAAACCTGGCCACTCTCCCCACAACTGTGATGCTCTTCCTGGACCCTGTCTGTGCCTAGACAAACCTGTGATTGATCACTGTCTACTGAGGTTGTCTCCTGTCTACGGGGTGCCTGGATCTGACACTTATCCTTTGGATGCCACTCATATGAGCTGGAGGCTGCCCAGACCTGGCAGCTGCTGCCTTGTCACAGTTGTCTCCTGGCCTTGCTCACAGCCTCACCTGGGCCAGCCTGCTGTGATGAATTGGAGCCATCATCTTTGGCTTCTTCCTAGGATCTGGCCTCATTCTCATCAAAGTCATTCATGAGCAATCCACTCTACCCAGGCCACTGTTTCATTTGCTCTCAGTATAGATGATTATATCTATATTCAAATTGTTCCTGGGTTTATATCTTACTGTTATCTACTTGCAAAAATTTCCATTTTTATTTTGCTCATTTCAATAGGAATCAGTTGCAGAGAAGGAATGTGATTAGCTAGCTGGGAACAGTCTCTAGATCACTACTCATAGCCAAGGCCAAGGTTATTTGGAATGACCCAGCTTGGGTTACTTGCCTTCTTCAACCCTGTCCTTTGTAACCACAGAAGAAAATGTAAGTGACATGACGGTGGTGTGGAAGCAGAAATTCGCGGTTGGCTAACAAAGGCATAAATGTTCACATATGTAGTTGGATTTTCTTTGGACTGCCAGCTCCCCAAAAATGACACAGAGATTTTTATTAATTATGAAATCTTGGCCTTAGCTTAGGCTTGTTTCCAACTAGCTCTTATAACTTAAATTAATCCATTTATATTATGTATGTTTTGCCACGACGCCGGTTACCTCTCCTCGGTACTGTATATCCAGCTTCCTCTGTGTTTCACTGGTGAAATCTGCACCTCCTTGATTATTCCCCCAAGTTCCTCTCTCTTCCCTGAAGTCCTGCCTATCCACTCCTGCCTAGCTATTGACCATTGAGTTCTTTATTAAACCAATCAGAAGATGTCTTGGCAGACACTCACCTTCACAGTGTACAAAAAAGATTATCCCACAACACACATACACTGTAGATTTGTGTAGTTGGTAATGCCAAAATTGCAGGCTGGCTTTTGGGTGGGAAGATTAGGGAACTCTTCAACGATGTCATAAAGGATTTGAGACTGAAAGGATGAGAAAGAGGGTGAGAGCTCTGGGTATGGATTGGCGTGTAGACTCATGGATAGTAGATAACACAAATAAATTCTAGTTAAAAGAGTTGTGCAGTGATCTTGGCAAAGAACACAGATGATTCAGCTTGACAATGGTCCAGGGAAGAGCCTAAGGAGGTGGGAGTGGAAGAGCATAAAATTCAGTGAGGGCTGTCTTTGAATCATCAAATCAAACTCCCAGAAACCTATTGTAACCATCTGCTACACTAAGGTACTCAAAGCTTTTGAACAACCCTAGTATTTAAAGGTTACTAAGCCTGGAGGTAACATGAATCTTACTGTGAAAAATAGGATTTTAAAATGCTCCTCTATGGCTATATATTACTATAAGATTTTAAGATGAATTTAGTCTATCAGATCTTTTATAACTCCCAAAGAAAACTGCTCTACAGAAGGGGTGCTCTGACCTTTTATAGGAAACACAAGAAGGGTCAGACTAGGAAAGGGGTACCAGGGCACAAACTTGTCCATCTTGTTGCTTAATAGTTGGAAAATAGTGTATTTTCCAAAGGTGAATGTATATTTAGAAGACACATCTATTTTTAACTGTATTCAGTAGAATTGTAAGATAACAGGCAAATACCAATAGGAACTTTGCTTCAGTCTCTAATCAATGACCTGGCAAATGACCTCTGTGTGCTTAAACTTCTGTGAACCATAAATTAAAAATTAGTCTTTGAGTTATTCTTATATAACATCATGCAGTCTGATCTTGCTACCCAGATCTTTGTTCAGTTAGAATCTAATTATTTTAGAGATGTTTGGGGTTCCCTCCAGCTCCCCAGCACCCTGACTAATTAACAGAAATTCTACTTTAGTAACATGGTTGCTGCAGGTCAGCAAAGGAAAACAAAGTAGATAGAAAAATCTTAACCTAATGAGCACTAAAAAGGAAAGAAGATTGGAATGGAATTAAATTTCAGTGTGATGATTAATTATGGAGCAATAGGAACAAAATTCAATACACATTACTAGTTGTAAATCAAACTGTATTTATTCACATAATTCTTTGGCAATATGTCCAATTCTGAGAGAGAAAAATACCTCTTTCCATTAATTCTTATCTCACTTATACTCAAAGAAAGAAACAATCTTTGTCTGTGAAGATGTGATAATCATATAGAAAGCAATAAATATTTCATATGAATAATTATAATTGTATGTTGTCATTGCCTATTTAGTGCTTCAATCTTTCTCTCTCTGGTTCTGTTCCTATTTCTCTGTCTCTCTCCATTTCTCTCTCCATCTCTTTCTCTGTCTCTATCTCTCTGTCTCTGTCTATCTCTCTCTCTCTCGCACACACACACACACACACACACACACACACACACACACACACACACACACACAGAGTCTCAGTATGTAGCCCAGATTGGCATCAAACTCAGACTCTTCTGGCATCTGCTTCCTAAGTGCCAGAATCACAGGTAGGTGGCACTATGCATGTTACCAAGATGGCTCTTAAAATAATGATGCTTACCTTAGAAAGATATAGCTTTACCTCAAAGATATTAGGAAAAAACCCAAAGCCTACACTATGATGGCAAATACTGTATATGATTTCTTTTAATTTTAGATAATTAAAGAGCCAAGATACCAATTAGCCCTATTTTCTTTTTCCACAATGTATATATGTATTGAAATATCACTGTAAACACATACATTAATTATTTTTCTCATTTGTAAATTAAAACACATTGAAAGATTTAAAAAAGAAATGGAGTATTCTTTCCTTAAAAGCAGAATGTTTCCATTGGTGGACGTACACAGAGATATTGATTCTTAGATTTCTGTTGGATTAAATTGACTGATTGTGGTTTCAAACTGGGTCCTGTTGTGTCATTTGTATGATACATTTTATTTAGTTAAAATTTAAGCAAGCAGCTAAATTTGGTGAGTCGTCCCTACATACATTCCTCAGAGTAGTGAGGACCCCATCTCTTCATATAATTATCTGTTACAAGTATTTTTCTGTTGATATTAGGGTGGCCTAGAAGATAATACATTTGACCTCTGCCAGAGAAGATGGACCATTACAGAGCAGTTATATCTAATATCTGAGATAATAAGGTATTTAAAACCTTGTAATTAAAATCAGACATAAAAGATGAGTTATTCAAGAAAGAAAACTAAGGAACTAAAAGCCCATAGAAGCATGAAAGGATGCAAGGCTATTTTAAGAGCACAGAGTTCAACATGGTAGATGCTCTTTCTGTCTTTGATGGTAGGAAGGCAATTGACTAATGGCTGCAGATGAGCACACACAGAAATTAGCTCATGTTCAAGAGGCTTAGAGCCATAGATGAGTGGGTGGTAACAGAAGAGGTTAAGTGCCAGTGGTCACCTCGTGTTTCTGAAGGATGAAGGATGCAAGCAGAAATAAAAACAAATTGCAGGAGCAAGAATGGAGATAAGGACACCTGCTGGGATTTTGCTATGTGACTGGGGTGAGGAAAGACAATGGCTGCTTCAGTGAGGGGAGGGGGTCCCCACAAACGTTACATTAAAGTCCTAATCCTCAGATTCTGTGAATACTATGGTGTTTGGAAACAACCATTGGCAGATGCAGTTCATTTAAGGACTTTGAGGTATTGTGATAATTTTGGGCAATCTGAGTAGGGACTGAGTCCAGTGGCAACTATTGTCATAAGGACACACAAGGGGTGTGTGACAGACCAAAAAGAAGAAGGCAGCATGATCATGATTGACTAAGTGCTGTGTCAAGTCTCAGTATGGGCAAAAGGATAACATCGGCACTAGAGATGGCTAGAGGGTCTGGGGTCCTCTTTGACATCTGTTTCTGGTCTCCAGACCTTCAGGAAACACATTTCTGATGTTTTAAATTAGAAAGGTTTCTTTAAGGTCATTTGCTATGTCATCTGCATGTTGGTGGTATTATAGTAAGGCTAGGGAATCCACAGGAGGAAGGAGGCAATTCAGGTAAGTGGGGATTTTGAGCAAGTCCAGCAGAACAGGACACAGCTGTATGATGAATGAAGAGCTAGAAGCCAGTTTGAGCAGGCATGCAGGCAGCTACATTTGTGAAAAGTTGCTGGGTCAGAATGCTCCTATTTGAAGATCAGCAAGTGGATCAGACTAGCTAGAGGTAGATAATGTTTTTGAGTAATAGAAAGCAAAACTAGAAAGGGAATAAAATTAAAGAGAACTCAGTATTTGCTTGGGAGAGTAAGAGTCCATAGCAGTGTAGTGATTCTACCATAGAACAGGCAGAATGTATACCCTGTTCAAATGGAGCACAGTCAGCTTCGGTGGCTATAACTAAAACCACATACAAGGCTTAAACAGGAGATATTTATTTCTTACAGTTCTGGAGGCTGATGTGGGATTCCCCTCTGTATGCTGTGAATATGTTTTATTACCATTGGTTAATAAAGAAGCTGCTTTGGGCCTATTACAGCACAGAATAGAGCTAGGCAGGAATTACAAGCAGAGATAGGGAAGAAAGGTAGGTGGAGTCAGAGATGCCATATAACTGCCAAAGGAGACAGACGCTGCCGGAACCTTACCTGTAAACCATGAGTCTTGTGGTAGAATACAAAATAATAGAGTGGGTTAATTTAAGATGTAAGAACTAGCTAGGAATATGCCAGAGTCATTGGCCAAGCAGTGTTGCAATTAATATAGTTTCTGTGTGATTATTTCAGATCTGGGAAATTAAGAAGCAGCCTCTGTCTAAAGGAGGCCAGAAAGTTCAAGATGAGGATGTCTGCTTGCAGATGGCTGCTTTCCCCCTGTCTTCACATGCCAGAGAGAGGAATCTCTGATGTGTCTGTTGCTCCCTATGTTCATTTATCTCATCATGGGCTTCTACCTTTCTATTCTCATTCAAGTACGTTGAAGACTTCGGCATTCTAGTATCACCATAGCGCCACCACTTTGCAAGCTTCACTCTAATGGAGAGGCAAATAATCATTTCATGATGATAAGGAATTTGATGACCTGTGGTCCACATGTTGATTACACAGTAGTAGCATGTGAGACAGGTTCTAGCATACCCTCTAGAAAGAGTAATAGGACTATTCCAGGGGAATATGATGGAAGACCAGCAGGTGGCACATGGACAAAGGGAGAATTACCACTTGGAAGTGTCTGCAAGTTCATGTTCTCAGGAAAGGAGAGGCTCTGCAGTGAGACACAGCTATAAAAGGGGCACAGCAGGCAGGGAAAGCATGTAACAGTGCTGAGCTGCAGCCCTGTGTGGTTCTCTACTCCTCTTCTCTCCCGCACCCTGCCCCCAGCTCTCGTAGTGCTGAGGCAGCTACAGACTTATCTGCATTCTCTCTTTTCCAAAACATGTGGCCCACCAACTGTTGGCTTTGGGTGGCAGGTGCAGAGAAGCTTCACTTGATATCTGGAATGTTTGCTGACATTGTAGATGAAATACTTAAATTCATTTTGTTGTTGGAGCCTGCTTGCCTTGCTGGTAAGCCACAGACACGTGTTGATACACAGATTAATTATAAAAATGGGTTAAATTAAAATGTAAGAGCTGGCCAATAAGAATGTAGAGCTAATAGGCCAAACAGTGATTCAACTAATACAGTTTCTATATGGTTATTTCGAGTCTGGGCAGCTGGGAACAAGCATGCAAGCTTCAACAACATCTTTTGAGCACTGGTGCCTTGAGACTTATAAGACCTAAGGGTTAAGTGTGATCCAAACACTCATAGGTTCTGCTACAAGTGAATCAGCAGATGGGGAAAACTTCCCGGGAGCAGGTAGTGTGGTAGCTGTGATTTGCTCCTCTAATAAGCTACATGTTTATTCTATGTGTATTGACACAGAGAGCAATGGACAGACATTTCCTCCTAAGAAATGCTAGTGAGGGAAACCTTTGTTTAGCAGACAAGTGACAAGGCGGCAAAGGTTCCTGCTGAATGGTTGCTTTCCTCTTCCTTGGTGCTGCACTCAGGATGAGTAAATCACAGGGTGCAGCCTGTGAGGTCAATCTCATCTCCTGACTGTGAGAGGATGTTTTACACAGAACTTTGGAAAGCATCACATGCAGATTCTGTTTGCTTTCCCAGGTCAAGGGGCAAGTCTGTAGCAAGGTCCATGCAATAACCCAGGATGGAGAGAAGGGATTGAAGTTCTTCCCCACCATTTGGCCACACGCTGTCTTTTCCCTCATCTCATACTTGGATATCTCAGCATCATGTTCTTCACCCGTGTACAGTGGAGATAATGAGCCCCAGTTTCATCTCTTGTTATCTTAATGGAAGGATCCCCACAGTTAGACTAAATAAAATTCTGACCACTATGTACCTCTCTAAAGTATTATAAGAATTAACAACAGTCTACTCAAGAACATACTGAGAGGGGGGAGGAAGATGAGGGAGGGAGAGAGAGAAGGGGGGATGGATAGTATTAATAAGTGTCAAGGGATATGCATATTTTAATGATTGTGGAAAAACCATACTTCAGAGGACTTTGGTTTGTTTGGCCCAATATCTCAGTGACTCATGGCAGAACAGAACTCATGGTTACAACAATAACCAAAACACAAGAACAGTCACAAGCCATGACAATCCAAGACCTTAGTAGTGAATTACTCTTTGCATCCTAAACAAGTAGCATCAGATTTTACATCACAGCATTGGTCTGTACACTCAGACTGAGATGAAATCCGGCAGCATGCCTGGGAAATTTGGAATTATCTGCATAGGAAAGCAAAAATGGAAGGCAGATATCCAGAAGCAGGAAGACAAGACTACAGGGACACTCTGATGCTCTGGATTCAAAACACACCATAGGAAGAATTAACATTTATCCATCAAATTGATTATGGCATTGTTTCTAATAACATAAAAGGGAATGAAATGAGGATACGTATGGAGCTTTGATAGAAAGGGATCTTAGGGGCATGTGGAATGCAGAACAAATTAGGCAGGTAGAGTAAGCAATATTATCTTGGCTACATTTATAGAGCAATACTGCAATAAAAGAATAAGAGTGTGTTATTTGTTAATCTTAGACAGTGTTAAAGAAAAGTTACCAGGTTCTTACTATACACTAATTATTTCAGTCTAATACTTCCCTGAAAAATATAAATTACTCTGCCCTTCATGTATCTCTTGGTCTTTGCATTCACAAGGGTAAGAAATAAATTCATGCTTCCTCTTTCCTTCTCCTTCTCCTCCTTCTTATAGAAGACTTAGTTTCTTGTGTACATACAGCATATGTCCATGCCAAGCCATGAATTAATTGGGAGTGTGTTTTGGGTTTCACAATGTTTGCAGGTTGCAATACCCCAGTACGCTGAAATGGACACTACAGAGAAGTCACTTAGTCCTTTCTTCCTCAGAAGCATGTGGAACAGGTGGGAATTCAACCATTGTTGAATATTTTTAGGATGATTTTTTTCTTTTTATTCCTTATTCACATATGACATTTTATTTTTTCCAAGATATTTATAAACTGACTGATAGAGATAGTCTGAGTATATTTGTTGTAATTAAAAGAAACATCTGTTTAATAATTAACTCTGAGGAAAGTGAGCCAAGGAAAATGAAAGTGGACAGAACTATGAGAAGTTTAATGTTATTTTCTTCTCTTGTTTTCAGAAGGCTCAGGTTACAGCCCTATTTGATTCCATACAGATACAAAGCCACTCACTGTGACAACAGCCCTAATTTCAGTGTAGCAATTGAATACTATGAAGAGTACTTTGAGATTCTATTATAAGAAGCAATTTGTGGAGACTCCCTTTTCCTAGAGCATTTGAAATCTTGTCCTGAGGACCCACTCTTAAATATTTAACCACTTCTCTCAAAATACAAAAAAATTAGTAAAGCTATTTGATAATTAAATTAAATCAAACTTTTATTTGAAAAAAGATATTGGATATTACATAATTTTGATAAAAGGTAAAATGCTATAAAATAGCTATAAATATCATAATCTACGTTAAGAAATTATTTGAAAGTCAAAATCTTTCATTTTAATTTTTTCTTAAAGTCATGCACACACATGAACACAGAGGTATATATATATTATATAAATATATAAATATATCTACATATTTTTCTTCCTCTTCCAAATTTACTATCTCTCGTCTCATTTCTGTTCTCAGCATGATTCGCCTGGAAACTCTGTTGCCAGGAGACCGCTGCTGAAGACCATTCACTGCTGCTTCTTCTTTGAGATTTTGAGATTTAAGACTTCTAATGAGGAGTCACAAAATTTATTGGTTTGTTTCTGAGCATGTAATGGTATTTTAAAAGATAGAATAAAATATTTGTCTAGATATTAGTGATTAATAAATCATATGTAACAATAAAGTAGAAGATGTAAGAAGAAAGAACTTTTAAAAAATTTCTATTGCATCACACACACACACACACAGAGAGAGAGAGAGAGAGAGAGAGAGAGAGAGAGAGAGAGAGAGAGAGAGAGAGAGAGAAGACAGGTAAAATCAAAATCTCCATCTTGCTTATGAGACAATCCTCCTGTTCCTTGTTACTTATTTGTCCTGACTTTCCACACTACTCTGTAGATCTCTTCTCTACTTTCTCTGGTTCTGCTCTGTTATTTGCTCAGTATCATCCTCTCCAGTACAAAGGAATTTTGAAATAGCCAATTCCATGAATTGGAACAAGAACAGCCATGGGTATGGACAGCAATCGAGGAAACAAAATGCAGTTATAAGAATTGCATACTGTATGGCTTCCTAGAATCTCACATTGGAGTAGAATCCAAGAAACCAGGCCACCCACATGTCGTCCAGATAAATCATGGTATTATGAGAAAATGCAATGAAAATAATCCTGCCATCTAGAAACTCTCTGAATTTCAACCCAACTCAGCAATGAAATCAGAAAGAAAACAGGACCTCTCATTTTTAAACTTTTATGGTTTTGATGTAATTATTTTGACTCTGTACACTTTGAGTTTCATATAGTGTTCATGGTTTCCAAAGTACAGGGAAATTTTCAAAACTAATATTTACTTCAAAAACTGTATCCCTATGTAAATAAAGAACAGTTAAAAGCCTATATTGCAAATGAAGATAAGCTTCAACATAAGAATTCAGAGACGCTGGGAGATGTTACTTCCCGGGGAGCTAAAGATGAAGTTTTGATGATCTCAGTTCTGCGAGTGTCACAGTGCAGCCACGCACCGGCTGTGTAACCTCACCAACCTTCAAGGTTTCTTTGAGTGTAAGGAAAAGGCACATTCTTGATGTTCTTCATTAAGGAGGGTAGTATGAGAATCAGATGAGAGTATGTGTGAAGACGACATGCCCAGAGCATCACAGAGGCTTGCTCCACCTTAGCGACGACCATCAGTGTTACATTTAGGTTAACTGAGCTGCTAAGACCGTAAACTTCTGGACAGTTTGTTCAGGGCAGTCGTGGGGCCCAGCTAGCCACGGACTTCTGCTCAGAAAATGAAAGGAAGACACTGTCTACATAACTCCACCTAAAGAGGATTAATCCTCCTTGAGGATGTAGGTAAATAGGAAAAATTTAACAAAATTTGTAGCTCATTTTGTAGGCATGAGGGAGAAGGCCACCTCTTCTTTCTTGGAGATGGATGAAATCAAGGTTCTGTCTCTATAACTCTCCATGTACTTTTTTTTTTTTTAAAAAAAATGATCAAGCATCTAACATCCTGACAATTTTAATATTAGTTGCTACTATTCTCCTATTGTTTTTAATAGTACCTAAATATTAAATAAGTTGTTTGATGAATTTTATGGAGTTGAGTGTGTGCCTATCGAACGGTTATCATACCCATTCAGTTTCTTGTCGCCGCAGTGTCTATTTTCAAAGGGGTTTCACCTCTGTTGAATATTTCGGGGTTTATAATATGTCCTTCAATAAAAGGACCTCGTGGTACTCAAAGCCACTGTTTTCATCCATGGCTAACTTTTAGCACTCATCTACTACTTTTCCTTTATTTACATCCTAGATCACCTTGGCTCCATGCTGAAGTCATCCTCTCTCCAGTATGCTCCTAATTCTAGTTCATCTGCATGATGATATTTTTTGACAAATAGGAACTTTTCTGAAAAATTAATTTCTGAGGTTTGGTGTATAAAGTTTATGAATATTAGTTTAACAATATTATGCATTTTAAAGCAACTTGCCCAAAGGCTTAGAAAGGATTAGGAGAAAATAGATCCTAAGAAGACATGAAGGCAAACTGTAGGGACAGCTACACTCTCAAATCCAGCCTTTCTAATGAAGGCCTGGTTCCAGTCTGAGATTAAAACCACCATGCAGCACTCTTAGTTAACTTAGCAGGATGCTGCTGTCCATGATTCCATATCAAGGCATCTAGTGCCCTGGCTCTTACTCTGGAGATCTGACCCACATGCTTATGTTGTGAATTTTTCCATTCTAGGAAAGAGAAACCACCTTAATTAAAAAGTTGCATGGATTCCTGTTGGGTTCTTTATTCAATGTAACTGTGTGCCCATTTGGCCAACAACCCTGGCCCCTCATTTGGCCACTTGCTTACATTTGCTTGGTAAATAAACACGGCCCTTGTTAAAAAGAGTGGATCAAGGTTTATAACTGATCACAGAGAAATATTGCATTCTTTATCACAGAATTAGCAAGCCTTGAGCTTATGATATTTTCTATGCACTGCCAGAAAGGGTAGAGAATAATATAACACTAAAGTCTGGGGGAAAAAAAATCCACAGTGTCTCTGAAAATGCTCCACCTACAGGTTGTGTCTAGCTCCACTTGAGTGTGCTTCAGGGTTCTTTCTACTTTTCTCTTTCAGATTCACAGTGAATCTTGACACATGAGACATATGTCTCAATTCCTTACAGTACCAACCATGTGAAAACAGATGACTCAACCACCGCTATAAACTCATGTTATTGCAGTAGTCAACCTTATGCTGACTAAAGGGAGGCCTCAAGTTGATGAGGCAAAACCCAGCAATGTCCCATCCCAAAACATATGCTACCCTGTAAAAAGAAACACGAGGCTAAATATAAAGACCAAGCAATGCTGCATTGCTGAAGTTAGGCATCTTAGGTATCTTTATGTGCATTACTTGATCATTACTTCTGGGATAGCTCCCTCAAGTGAAATCATTCCTTACACAAATTTTATTATCAAGGGGATAATTTTTCCTAACCATTTTCTCCTTTATAGCCAAAGAATCACACAATATGATAAAGTGAAGTCAGCCATAGAAGAATTGTTATTTAATAATAACCACTGCAGATCAATCAGAATTTCAAAGATAAATTATTCCTGGGCATCAAAATGTCAATGAACAACAAAATGCTGATAAACAAATAAACAACAAACAAAACATCAATAAATCCTTACACTGTAAAAGACCAACTTTGATTTTAAAATTCTATTTACTTTTAAGTTATCCAATAAATGACTGAAATAAATGCCCATTTTTCCCTAAGGCAGTATATATTTTCTGTCTCTGGAGATCATTATTGTGTGTTTAAATACACTCACCACATTCTCTTAGATGTGTCAGCAATGGAGTAGTTTTGTATTTAGAGTTCCACAGTGATTGAGTACCTACTGTTTGCCTTTGCTTCAGAGGTTTGACATTCAAAGAGTTGTTTTACGGTGCTGAGGCAAGTAAGTTCAAAGTCACCCCTGATCTAAAGAGTCCCGAAGCTGAGACCGAGGGAAAAGTCCCAAATGTTTTCACATATAAACAGAAGCTGAAAGCAGTAGGAAATTGTGAGGTAGACAAGGTGTGAAAATCTTCCATTGAAGGGCATGGTTTTTGTAAAGTCACAGATGTGTGAAATAGCTTATGGCATTAGGAAAACAAATGACATTATATGGCTGTAGCAGCCGGTACAATCTATAAGCGACAAAGGATGAGCTGAAAATATATCCAGGAATTTGATCATGAGGGAGTCTTTAAGCCGAATGAGGAGGGACAGGGATCGCATAAGCCAATTTGATTTGGGAGAGATACTGTGTGTAACAGGGTGCAGTGAGATGAAGAGGCCAGGGAAGCTCCCTGGGAGCAATTTCAATTCACATGCCAGTAAGGAAGAGCTAACTCTGAGGCTGTAGGTTGTAGGAGAGGGGGATTGGAGAGACATGTTGGAGAAAAAACTTCTAGTAATGCCTGGAGCTTCTGATTGAGGAAGTCTAGGGAATTTTCCACACCAGGAAGAGCCATACAATGCTCATAAATCCCAGAGTTCTTTGAGTATTCATTTAGAGGTATGAGAGTAAACCGTGAAATCAATACTTCTCTGTCATAACCTAAGACATGCCAAGTGATTGCCTTGTATGCTATGGAATTATATTTTCTGATTACCTTTGCAATTTCTGAAAGATAATACTCTTGCAAAGATCTCTTTGACAGCTGTTTGGCAAATATTTCAAACCAGGAAACTACAACTGAGGTTATAGGGAACTTAGAAGCCTTGTTATCATCACTATGATGTACATTGTGAACTTTCAGCTAGAATTACTTCTGGATCAAGTGTCACATGATGAAGTGGCAACATTACGTTGCCATAGTAACTAATGCAAGTAACTGTTCAGTATCATAAAAACCTTTTGCAATTTTTTGCATTTTTAAAATTTTGTTTGTTCATTATTTTTGTTTCCAAGAGAGAAAGAAAAGAACACAAAGTCGGGTGAATGGGGAGGTGAGCAGGATTGGGGAGGGTTTTGGAGAGGGGAATCACGATCACAATACATTGAATGAGAAGTTTTTTCTCTAATAAAAATACCCTTTGGGGGGGGTCTAATTTCATGGAAGTTACTACATTGTATTTTATTTTTCATTGGCTTGCAATTTAACTCAAAATAAGGGCCAACGTTCTGTCAGTTGCTTGAAATATCCCCTGTGATGTGCCTCACTCCTTACCTCTCTCACCTTAAACCATGTCTGTAATGTAGACACATGGTCATATCAAGATAGCTGACATGGCCATCTATTCGGTTATATTACTTCTCTGTATTAAGAACATTCAGAACCTCTGCACAAGCTGTGTGGAAGTTTACAATTTATTATTAACACCTATTGTTGTCCTACCGTGCTGTACAAGATTAGAAGTTACTTTCTGCTTCAAGGTTATACCTCTGTATTGGGTCACACTCTTTTTATTTTCTCCCTAATACCTTTTCCAGGCTCTAATAATTAATATTTTACTTTCTACTTCTTAGAGATGAACTGATGAGCCTCTACACATACATGAGAACATGTAACATTTGACTGTTTTATGCCTGGTTTATTTTAGTTAACATGTCCTTCAGTTTCATTCATGTTGTTGCAAATGCAGAAATTTATTCTTCCTGGCTGAATAGTATTCAGCATTGCATATATGTCATATTTTCTTTATCCATGCTTCCATTCATGAAAACCTAGGTTAATCCCATATGTTGTCAATTTTGAGTTGTACACATATTTCATTACCTTACAATTGTTACCTTCTAGGAGATTTCTGAATCATTTCAAAATCCTGTTTTTCATGGAGAGGGTTCATTTATTAAAGTGTTTGCTCTCCAAGGGCAAGAAACTGAATTCAGATCCCTTGAACCAATGCAAAGAAAGCTATGTATGGGAGTGTGTCCCTGTACCCCCAGTGTTGAGGAAAGTAGATGGGCAGATTGCTAGAGCTCATTGGCCATCCAGAGAAGCCCAGGGTATGAACTTAGGGCTTCGTGAGTGACCTTGGCTCAAAAACTAAAGGTGGAGAGAAATCTTGGGAAAATGTGCAATATAGACCTTGGACCTCCATATATATGAACTTGCTGCACATATATACACAGGTGCAATCCATCACAGAGCTTTTAAGCAGAATTTCCAAATGTAGGCTGACATTCAAATTCAAGTACACAGAGAATGTTCCTTAATACACATGAGAAATATGTTCAGATAAGATAAAACAAATTGTGCTTTCATTTTACATCAAGATAGATAAAGTTAGCTTACAATTAGGACCATAGGGAATGTTACTGTTTCCAGATGTGAGGGTTCTTTAAGCAGTGAAATAAGTTCATGAACTGACATTAGCTTGATTTGTTTTATGAACTGACATTAGCCATTTTGTATTCGTAAATTGACATTAGCTTGTTTTGTACTTATGGAGCACAGGAAGATTAATTAAAGAATATAAAACTACATGTTTAGAGACTGTGAGGGGACTTTTCTCCATGTTGCCCATGACTCCCAATGCACTCAATACTGCAAGTCTGTGTGTGAGCCCTGTGTGGGGATGCCCATCATGGATAGATGGGTATGATGTACTTCACCAACTGCTCTTGATTCCTGGCTATTTAGCACAGAGTGTGACCACATGCCAGGTATTTGAAAAGTCTTATTATGTTGTATTGAAAGATATATCAATATTGTTTACTTGTATTAATTTATAGATTTGAACGATTAATATGTATATTTCTTGCTAAATATCAAAGTAAATTAATTTAAACTCTTGTCAGTCTTCCCAAAGTGGTTATTGATGACAAAAGGCTAATATTAATAACAGCAGTAATTATATTCAGTTGGCCATGTTTCTATATTTGGAAAAGTAAAGAGAAAAAAGGAAGAAAACAGTCTCTTATGTACATTTAATTCAAAATGTAAAACTATATGTATATACGTTATCTGCTCCAGCTACTTACGAAGCAAATAAATGCTCTTTATGAACAGTTCATCTATTCACTATGTTTGTGGTCATCTGTATCCAGCAGCAAGTATTTCATGTAGTAAGTTGATGCTTGCTCTGTGGAAACTCCACCTGTTACTTCATTGAAAGATGTCCCTTGCTGCTAGTGGCTGTATTATATACACTAAAAGTTAATGATATCTTCAAAGCCACTCGAGGGCCACAGATAGAGAGCTTAAAGTATTAGAGATCATAAACTAGCAGCTTAGGTTAAGCAACACACCGAATACATATGAGAATCTTCTAATTAAACCATGTCATAAAATTTCCTGTTTTCTTATTGGTCTACCTAGCCCAGCTGTGCTGCTTAAAAGAGAATGGACTCAGCCAGGCCATACATCAATAGACACCCTCAGCCAGGCACAGGCAGTCAGATGGCACATGGACATCACAGGATCACTGCACCAGTGCCCTGAAATATACCAAGTT
Organism: Ondatra zibethicus; assembly: GCA_004026605.1. Classification (NCBI taxonomy): domain Eukaryota; kingdom Metazoa; phylum Chordata; class Mammalia; order Rodentia; family Cricetidae; genus Ondatra; species Ondatra zibethicus. The sequence continues at coordinate 7,860 of PVIU01023314.1, read as the reverse complement.
ATGGCTTTTAAAGCAAAGTGACAGAGCCCAGTGCAGCGTGTTCCACAGGATGCATTTTATGGTGCTGCGATGCAGTAGGACATGGTTGCTTTGCTTTTACTTGCTGAAAGCATATACTACTGTCCTCATTCAAGGATGTGAGCTACTCCTCCATGCAAAAGGTTGTAACCTTGAGATAGATTGCACCTCTTCTTTTATTATCTTTGTAATGCTCCTAACCATCTTCTGCGACAAGAACAATAATCAGCCAGATGTCTACAGTGCCCAGTTGAGGGCACATTGTGAAGACTGTTTGGAATAAAAAGATTAAGAAAGTAGCTATGTAAAAATACAAATTCCTAGATCAGAAGATATAGCTACACACACACACGCACACATACATACGCACACCATTCATACACATCACACACACACACTACACACACTATACACATGCCAAAAACATACCATGTATATATACATATATACCATACATACACCATACGTATACATACATACACACCATATCACACCATATATACATACCATATAGATACATACATCATACACCACACACACCCTCACACATACACACCACACACAAACTGCTATAATAATGACAGCAGCATAACTTGTTTCCTCTCTCAACAATCACGTTTTCCTGCTAGTGTGTTCTTATCCAGAGAAGCAGTAATATACTAGACTTTAGTAAGAAAACTCTCAATGACTTTCTACCATGACCTTGCATCTTATAATTCCAGCTGTATCATTTACATTGAGCCTATATACCAGGGCTCACCAGGCTACAGCCGGAGAAGACAAGAATTTGGACTTGCTCCCTTTTTTGAATGTTCAGTTAGCTAACGACATCATTTTTCTTCACATTGTCAAATAGTTGTGGTAATTTAATTCACAATAACATTTTGCCAAATTAAAAATTGCTATTCATAAATAAACTTGGGGGATGCGTTCTATCATTTATTCAGACTCTGAGTATAACTTCTTTTGAGCTACAAGGGCAGGGCTGACTAATTGCGCCCTAGAGTACACAAACTCCACAGCCTAAAATGTCTGCTATTTGGCCACATAAAACACACAAAAGTTGTCAAAGCCTCAGTGTAATGTGCAAGCCCCTGCCAGCTGGCAGTGTGTAACTTGTGTGGCTGGCTATGTACCACTGTGCTACCATCAAACATCTGTCATCATAAGTGTTTTCCTCACTCAACCATTTCTGGTTTTCTAGAATATGGATGAGTTGAGAATGTTTTTATTTAACATTTCCACTCACACCTTATTCTTCCCGTGGTACCACTTTACCAGCCCTGTGACTGCAATGTTACTCTGCTCTTTACCTACTGATATTTAACACTGAAAATCAGGTTCAATTATCACTTTCTTTATGGCAGTTCAGAAACATGTCAAGCTAATTTGAGTTTCTGATGCAAGGAATTCACATGGCACTTTGAACTTCCTGACGTACTTTCTGTATCCTGTCTTGCACGGTCATGCACCCAACTCCTATCTGCTCCTGGATCATATAGTACTTAGGTGTCAGCACTGTACGTGGTCATCTTTGTACCTTTAACGGTGTTTCAGGTGTATGCAGGCCCTGTGCCATCTCCATAGGTTGAGACTGAGTCTAGGAGTCAAACCAACACTTAGCGAACTCGCAATTCCATCCTTCTTTAGTTTAAGGTCCCAAGGAAATGCCAGTGCCATTGTAGAACACACATTAGTGTTGTAATAAAGGTGCGATGGGCAGGCCGAGTTCTACAAGAAACAAGAGTTTAGAAACGCATGAGCCCAGATGCGAATCCAACAGATGGTACACCGAAGACCAGCTAGACTCTAAAATATGAGATCATGTCACGAATTAGAGAGAATCAACTATATAAACTTGTTTGAATGGAGCCCTAAACAGTAAGGCTTCCTTAAACTACTCCTGATTTTACTTATACATGTAACCCAGAGCCTGAAGATGAGAGGAACTGATGATGAAGAAAGAAAACTGTCCTTAGCTGTAGGTGAAGATGAGAGACATAGCAGAGAAACAAGCAGCGTGTGGAGAGGGCCCATGTGGAAGAAACTGACTTAGCACTATCTACTTACTGATCAGAGCCCATGGGCCAAGCATCACAATTTCTCATGACACATGTACTGTACAAAAAAGCTGAATTCCCATGTTCTATGGGCAAAGAAATGTTGGCTAACAGAGATTAAGTAGTTGGTGGAACAGAGAACGAAAGGCAGGCAAGCGTGAACCTAAATCAGTTCTGCTTTATGCATCTTACTACAATATAATACTTCATTAATAAATGCTATTAAATAAATAAGGAAGATAAAAATGTAGGAATGGATAACTTGCAAGGGTCCCACATAGAATGCCTGATACTGTTACTACTTTCCCCACCATGCTTCCTTAAGTTTTTCTTTGTTAGATAGATTGTACTTTTTCTATAGCTGTCCCATGTAGGTTACAACTCATGTGTACTCTGTCCTATGTTACACAAAAACACAGGGAGTAATTAAAAAAAATATTGGATCTGGGCATTGAATATCTCAACATTCAGGAAGCTGAGGAAGGAAGATCATGAATTCAAGGTCCACCTGGGATATATAAGAAGACCCTACTTCACCAAGCAAACAGTCAATAAATAAAACCAAGTCAAATAACATAATTAGTGCTTGGGGGAACTGCTTTAGATGTCTGGCCATCAACCTCATAGACAAAGTAGGTACACTGAGTTTCAGTGGCTTTGCTACTTTGTTTATTCACCTTAGGGTCTTCTCAGTTAATGCCTGTCATTGTGCACCCTCCGCATTGAAAGTCATGTCTCCAGTAGGATGTCTCCACTCCTGTCCCTGAATTCAGAAATGATCTTTCTTCCTTCTCCAACTGGGTTTGCCTATGCTATTTATGTGGTAATGTACTTGATCTGAAATAGTAATTGTATATATGCTACAAACGTCAAGAAGCATACTGTAAACATCCAATAATTTGGACTCACTTTTTGAATCTCATACATGTTTCTTGTAGTACCATTTATACAAAATCAGTGTTTCCAAAAGTCTTAGGTACTAACAATAATACATAAATAAAATATCACTTTCTTAGGCCTTGTGGAAGTTTAAATAAAATGCCTCCCATAGTCTTGGTTATTTGAATACTTGGTCCCCAACTGGTAACTCTGGGTAGGTTTAGGAGGTGTAACCTTGCTGGATAAAGTATGTCATGAGGGGTGGACTGTGAGATTTAGCAATTGTGTGTCATTCCCTGTTTGCTCTTTGCTTCCTGCTTGTGGTTTAAGGTGTGGGATCTCAGCTTGCTGCTCCAGGTGCCATGCCTGCCTGTTGCATGCCTGCAGGTTGCCATACCTGCTTGTTATCATGCCTGCCTGTTGCCCTCCTGCCTGCTGGTCTTGACTGCCTGTTACCATGATGGTGATGGACTCTCATCCCTCTGGAACCACAAACACCAAATAAACCCTTCTTTCTGTAAGGTACTTTGGTCATGGCATCTTACAGCAATAGAAAAGTAACTAATATAGGCCCCTTCATATTTTCACTTTTTCCTCCAAAAGTATATTTTGAAATACATTAAAATGGAATCCTGATATTGTTTTCCTTTCACTCCTCTTTTCTGACTCCATTATTACCAATTCATGGTAGTCTTTCTTCTGTGGAAAGTTTTGTGGAATGAAGCAAGTTTAAGCGATAGCAGAAGTTGGCATAAGTGAGTTAGAGTATGTGTTCCTCCCTTTCCTCTTTTCTCCCTTTCTTTTATATGATGCAGGATCTCATTATATAGCTTTGAATGATCCACTTGTCTTAGCCTTCAGGGATTTTGAGAAGAAATAAGTCAAGTAAGTGCTTCTCACTGCTAATAGTATGTATAGTGTTGGCATGCAATCTCATTTTCAGTCTTTAAAGAAACTCTACACTGATTGCATCCTAGGTTCATGGATGCTGCCAAGAAGTTCTATTCACATCCTTTCATAAGTTCCTCTACCACATAATTTACAATGCTATAACAGTCTGGGAACTTAAGACACCCTTTGAAAGACAGTTTGAACTGAAGGGCAAACCATATTGCAGAGGTTTTAAAGTATATTAAAAGAGACTTTTCTTCTTACTCGATAAATATTTATATCTTTATTAACAGGTGAAAATGGGTACTAGATTATAAAAAATCATCTTCAGTTTTAGTGTCCAAAGGAATATTTACCACCATTACAACAACATCCTTCTAAAAACTGTATCTTAAAAGGTACTGATTGCAGAATATCAGACTGGATGGAATATTCTACTAGGTAATAAATTTTTTACTTTTGATAGATTTACAGATGTCTTCCAAGATAAAATCAATTTTTAATTATCCACCTAACTAGGCAACAGTAGCTGACTGTATTGTGCATGATAATGTTCAAAGTCCAAGTTGCTTATATTGTTCACTAGAGAGTGTTATATATTTGAGGCAGAATTTGCTTCCAAATGTTTTCCTTTCCATAATATTAAAATCATGTACAAGCTAAAAATTAATGAAGGGGTCCTAGGAAATAATAGGTAGAAGGTTTAGCCAGGATTAAAAATTTACTAGGCTAATGTATCCAATTATAACTTTTACTATAATCAAGGTTAAAAAAGAATGGTCTCTCAATAAAGTGAATTGCTGTGGAACAGTAACAACCTTATGCTAGGACTACCCAAATCTGTCCCTTCTGGGATCTTTTTCACTTTTCATGTTATTAAATATGGTTTTAATATGGTATTACTTTTAATCTTTCAAGTACTCTGTCAGATAAACCTAATTATTTTTCAGTGATGTGTGAGTAAAAGAAAATTGCAGGGGAAAACTTCATCTTATATTATTCATCTTATATTATTCAAATAATATAAGAATGTTATTTTGTTAAAGGAACACACTCATGGGAAATCAGAAATATGTTTAAATGCTATTAAAAGGGAAGGGAAGGCCCAAAAATTTGAAATAACCTATATGATATTTCTTTATCGAAGCTGTAATAAACTCCAGATGGCTTTCATATGAACATAGGCAGGCATTTCTTGGGAACACCAGTATTTGCTTGAGACCTGCAGGTGTGTAATTGTTGTTCTCATAGGGACTTGAGGTCTTGACTCCTCTATCAATGAATCTCAACACCTCCAGTGATTGACAAGGACACAGCCACAGTGCCTAGGTTCCATCTTTGGGAGAGTATTGACGTCATAGATGGATGGGTTAACTCTTGAACCTGTGTAAAGCTAATACACCTTTTTTTTTTTATTAAGATAGGCCTTGATTTATTTCAATTAATGTTCAGTGTAGAACAACCACTCTACATTGGTGGAAGGATCTGGCTACAATGATTTTTTTTTTTAAAAAAAAAAAGAGCTTGTGATGATTTGTGGGAGTCTTTGTCCATCAGAGGAGATTCAGATACAACTAATGACTATATACCATGAAAAATCCTTTAGGAAAGCAAATTAAAGAATAATTTAATCCTAAGGATAACCAAAGTTTCTAAAGAGTCAATTGAATAGGAAAGGTTAAGAAATTTATCCAGAAATAGAGAGAAATTAAAGGTGCTCTGGGCACAAACAGCAATAGGTTTAAGAGTATGTAGGATCAGCTTGGCAGAACACAGGACTTTTGACCCTGTGGTCATCCATAGGTTGTCCAATCACATTCTTCACTGCCATCACTCTCATTCTCTTTCCTACTTGCTTGTGTTTGCATGCTCAGCATCTCTTCCCTTCTGCCTATTTCCCTCTCACTCATTTTCCTTACAGCAGGGTGTAATGCTGCCCGTGCCATTCCCTCCTCTCCTCCCAGTGTAGAAGAGTGTCCAATTGTGCTGTTCAACCCAGTAACAACTAACCAGAGGCGGCTATAAATTTTTTAGTGAAATTAGAAATTCATTCTCTTTGTTGCACTAGCAACATTTCCAGTGCTCGAGTCACATGCAATCAACACATTGGAGCTAGCAGAAATAGCATTGTTAACACTGCAGTGGAACGTGGCATGTGGCAGACAACTAACACATACTTGTGGAAGAGGTAAATAGTTGAATGAATACCCAAGAGGTCTGCTATCTACTGCAACTTGATGTCGCTGTAAGGGGCTACTTACTTCTCAAGAATCAGTCAAAGCCCTGTTTTTTGCTTATATAAGGGAAATGAAAGAAAATGATAAGGAAGGAGTAATGAAGGAAGGAAAGAAGAAAGTCAAAAGACTATGTTGTAATATAGATTACCTTTAAGATATGAATAGCCAACTATTGCTAATACTTATTTTTCTTCATGTGCATACATGTGTGTGTTAGTCTGAGTGAAGGGATCAGAAGAGTGTCTGATTCACTGGACCTGGAGTCACAGGCACTTGTGAACTGTCTGACATAGATGCTGAGAATGAAACTCTGGTCCTCTGCAAGAGCAGCTAGTACTTTTACCTGATAAACATCTCTTTAGCCCTCAATAGCCAACTATTATGGACTAGGTTTGTATGCCCCTAAAATTCATGTATTGAAGCCCTATCTTTCAGTGTGATGGTATTTTGAAATGGGCCTGTGGGAAGACAAATGAAGTTACGAAATTAATGTTTGTATACAAAGAGAAGCAAGACCAATGTCTTATGTGTCTGCTAGGTGACAAGACCACAGTGATAAGACAGGTCTCTATAAGCCAGAAAGGCTGCCTCATCATGAACTCATAGGCCAGCACCTTTACTCTCTACTTCCAGATCAAATACTGGTGAGAAATATATACTCATTGGTAGCTTGTTAAAGTAGCCTCAGTGATGAAGACTAGGCAACAAATTTTGGACAGTAATACCTTGCTTTGCTTTGGCCATAGGAAGCCATACCCGTGTTAGCCACACTGAGTGCGTCTGTGAAAAACAGTCTCCTCGCCACTGTTAGAACCGTCAGGGAGAACAGAGAGCTCCATTGCCGTTATCAGAAAGGAGGGAAGGTGGAGAAGAAATCGATTTTGTTCTTTAATAAATAAGAACAAATAAGAAAAAGAAACCACTTGATTCCTCTAACAGCATTTAATAATACAGAAGATTAATGTCCAATTCTCTCAACTGGAATTAGGATTATTCTCACATAAGAACAAAAATAAGAATGGAGAATTTTGATAAATTTATAGTTGTATTAATGAGACTTTTGTGAGATAGCTTGAAAAACTAGAATCATATAAGTACATTATCTTAAATAATTTATATTAAAAGTATTTTCTAAGGTTCAGATTTGACATTTAAGAAAACACATGTGCCATCTTACATAATTTTTTTGCAGGGTGCGAGATGCTTATGTTTCTTATGCTTACGAATCGTATCCACTGAGCACAACTATCCAAATCTGTTACTGTTTCATCCACCCAGCAATTCTGAACATCTCACGCTGAATGTCTGGGCCACTCCTATCAAAGTCGATGTTGTGGAAAGGAAGAAATATGTTTGATTATTCTCTTACCCTCTTTCCTCGGTAACAAACTCCACCAGACAGTCTCCAATAAACTATCTTGCTGGAGAAAGAGCAGCTTAAGTGGGTGTTGGCCAACTCAGTGGAGCTAGGATGCTTGGAAACTGAAGGTGCTCCATCATCAACTTAGAAGACTCTCTCTAATTTCTGCATATGTGGTGTGAGTGTGTGTATGTTTACATGTGTGTACATATGTGTACACTTGCAGTTTTAGGCCAGAGGTTGATATCTTCCCCATTCTACACTTTTTTTTATTTTATTTTTTTCCATACATTGTTTTGTTTTATTTTTTCCATTCAAGAACATAATTAAAGAAATAAAATTTTTACCTTTCTTCCCCTTCTCCCGGTCCCCTCCCACTACCCCCCCACCCCCCCCCCCCCCCCCCTCCTCCCTC
>PVIU01023313.1:0-27651 GCA_004026605.1 Ondatra zibethicus | reverse complement strand
GATCCATTCTTCCATTGAGGGGTACCTAGGTTGTTTCCAGGTTCTGCCTATTACAAACAATGCTGCTATGAACATAGTTGCACAAATGCTTTTGTAGTATGATTGGACTTCTCTTGGGTATATTCCCAAGAGTGGTATTGCTGGATCCTGAGGTAGGTTGATTCCCAATTTCCTGAGAAACCGCCACACTGATTTCCAAGACAAAAGAATATTTATCAACCCATCTCCATTCCCAAAACGGTTCCCTCCAACACCCCCAATACACACACACACACACACACACACACACACACACACACACACACCACTACAATTAATGACACTTATTCAATTACATAAGCCAAGTATCTACAATCATTTCTCATCTGTCTGTCCAACCTCTCCCCATCAAACTTATTAAATCATGACAACTCAACCTCCAAAAGATGTTTTAGAATTGAACACATCCATCATTTCTATATAAATACTTGTCCAAATGTATGGTTTAGCCACACCAGAGCAATTCAACAAACTCCAAAATCTCATTATGCATTCCCTACCCACACCCACACCAAGTACATACTCCACAAAGCAGTTTAAAACATCTCTTTAAACCAGGCGGTGGTGGCACACGCCTTTAATCCCAGCACTCAGGAGGCAGAGGCAGGTGGATCTCTGTGAGTTTGAGGTCATGCTGGTCTGCAAGAGTTAGTTCCAGGACAGGCTCCCAAGTTACAGAGAGACCCTGTCTTGAAAAACAAAAACAAAAAACAACAACAAAAAAAAAAACCTCTTTAAAGCAGTGCTCCAGACATTAACCCATTACTCCAGCTTAAGTCTCTCCAAAGGTTTCTGTACTGGTCAGGGTTCTCGAGAGGAAAAGAATTTATAGAATAAAGAGAAAGAGAGGAAAAATAAATATATATGAAATTTACTATATTATACATATTATAATTATAGTATATTATATTATGTGAAAGACTCTGGGGCACCTCAGCATTTCTGCCCCCCACCTTGGGAACCAGGAACCTGATAATCACCCACGTGTGTACTGGAACATTGGGTACTTTCCATCCCTCTGCGTATTTTCTCAGAACAGGCCCAGTTCCTGGACCTAGGGCCAAAGACCTGCAAATGTTCCTCTTTTACTCCATTGTTGTACCTTTCCCATTGTTGTTCCTCAAAATTCAGTTTTGATTTATAAGGCCATAGGCAGTCAGCCCTAAAGCCCTAGCTTCCTCAGAATCTTTATTCATCATAGCCAAAGGCCAAACAAACTGCAGGTGTTCCTCTTTTACTCACCTGATCCAGTAACCGCCTGTCCCGCCATGGCCCTTACCAATTAAAGGAAGCTGACCCTTAAGCAAGCCAATCACAGGAGTTGACAAACAACTTCTAGGCTCCCCCCTTTTGCCTCTGTGGTTTTTAGTTTTAAAAGTAGCCTGTAACAACCGTTCGGGGTCCTACTCCTCCCAAGGCTGAGGGACCCTGACACGCCAGTCAATAAATTTCCTCTTGCTTTTGCAACAACTGGGGTGTGAGAGTGGTCTCTTGGGGTGACCCCTCCTTGGTAAATGGGCTTTAGGGTCCAACATATGGAATTTATTATAATGGCTTACAGGCTATGGTCCAGCTAATCCAATATTTTGGCTGCCTATGAATGGAAGGTCCAAGACTGGATGTTTCAGAAGGTGTTCAAGATATGCTGGAATCACAAAGTAGACTTTAATGCCAGTAAAGAAATGGGCTTACAGTGAGAGCAAGAGCAAACAGGAAGAGAGAGCTTGCTTCCTTCTTCCATGCCCTTTATATGGGCTGTCAGCAAAACTGTGGCAGATTTAATGCCCAGATTAAAGGTGTATCATCCCAGCTCAAAGATCTCTATAGAAGTGGGTCGTCCCACTTCAAGCGACTTAATTAAGAAAAAAACTTCCTTAACAGGTGTGGTAGCATGCAACTTAATGCCAGCACTCAGTGAGGCAGAATTCAAGGTTGGCCTGGTCTACAGAGCAAAGTTCAAAGACAGCCAAGGCTAAACAGAGAAACCCTGTCAAAAAACACTGTAAGGAAGGAAGGGAGGAAGGGAGGGAGGGAAGAAGGGAAGAAAGAAGAAGGAAGGAGAAAAATATCCCTCACAGGTGTGCCCAGTCATTTGAGTTATAGTATAGCCATCACAGCTTCCCTTTACAAAGAAAATAAAGTCTGAATCTTTATCATGGGTATGACCCCACAAAAGCCACATTTTTCCCTCCAGTTCCCATTCTTGACCTACCTCCACTGTCTATGCTACAGTTACAAAGACAGTTTTTAAAGGTTGATTTTATTTTATGTGTATGAGTGCTTTGCCTGAATATATGTGTGTGTGTGTGTACCTTTGCATGCCTGTGAATAGTTGTGAATCACCACATGGGTGCAGGGAACCAAACCAAGGTAGTCTGCAAGAACATTAAGTGCTCTTAACTGCTGAGCCAACCGTCCAGCCCTCCAGCAATGACTTTATTTTTTTAATTGATTTTTATTGAGCTCTACATTTTTCTCTGCTCCCCTCCCTGCCTCTCCCCTCCCTTCTTCAACCCTCCCCCAAGGTTCCCATGCTCCCAATTTACTCAGGAGATCTTGTGGTTTTTCTACTTTCTACTTCCCATGTAGATTCGATCTATTTAAGTCTCTCTTAGTGTCTGCATTGTTGTCTAAGTTCTCTAGGATTGTGGTTTGTAGGCTAGCTTTCTTTGCTTTATGTTTAAAAACCACCTTTGAGGGCTAGAGAGATGGCTCAGCGGTTGAGGGCACTGACTGCTCTTCCAGAGGTCCTGAGTTCAATTCCCAGCCCCACTTGGTGGCTCATAGCCATCTATAATGAGATCTGGTGCCCTCTTCTGGCAGGCAAGCATACATAGAAGGAATGCTGTATACATAATAAATAAATAAATCTTTAAAAAATATATATATATATAAAACCACCTATGAGTGAGTACATGTGATAATTGTCTTTCTGGGTTTGGGTTACCTCACTCAAAATAATGTTTTCTAGCTCCATCCATTTTCCTGCAAAATTCAAGCTGTCGTTATTTTTTTCTGCTGTGTAGTACTTCATTGTGTAAATGTACCACATTTTCCTCATCCATTCTTCGGTTGAGGGGCACTTAGGTTGGTTCCAGGCTCTTGCTATGACAAACAATGCTGCTATGAACATAGTTGAGCACATGTCCTTGTGGTACGATTGAGCATCATTTGGATATATACCCAAAAGTGGTACTACTGGGTCTTGAGGAAGGCTGTTTCCTAATTTTCTGAGAAATCGCCACACTGACATCCAAAGGGGTTGTACCAGCTTCCATTCCCACCAGCAATGCAGAAGTGTTCCCTTTACCCCACAACCTCTCCAGCATAAGTAGTCATCAGTGTTTTTGATCTTGGCCATTCTTACAGGTGTAATATGGAATCTCAGAGTTGTTTTGATTTGCATTTCTCTGATGACTAAGGACGTTGAACATTTCCTTAAGTGTCTTTAAGCCACTTTAGATTCCTCTGTTGAGAGGTATCTGTTTAGGTCTGTACCCCATTTTTTAATTTTGTTCTTTTGATGACCAATTATTTGAGTTCTTTGTATATTTTGGAGATCAGACCTCTGTCTAATATGGGGTTAGTGAAGATCTTTTCCCATTCTGTAGGCTGGCAATGACTTTATTTTGAAGCCTCTCCCTGCCTCAAGCATTTTATATTCCTGAGCTAATTAATGTTTATCTTTATACCCTTAAATAATTTCTTCATCATTATCATCCATGATTTATTCTGATTCTTCCTATAATCCACCTGACTAGATTACATACTCAAGGCCAAAAACTTAGTCTTCACATTCACTAAAGTGGTGGGATAAGTGAATACACACTGATTAGAACAAACCAAAATTATCTCTGATCCCTAATACTCATTCCCCTTCCTTGGGAAGAAAAGATGAAAAAAAAATTTAAACTGCCCTCCATGTGCATGATTTCATGGCAAGAGCTATCTAGAATGCACAAGACAGAACCTACCACTGATTTTCAGTAAGTTTCAAGCTTATTTTTCCCTTTCAAAGAAAGGGAAGGAATCTTCTAAGTAAAGAACTCATATTCCTTGTTATGCAGAAAACTGGAATGCGAGTTGTGAGGTGGCTGAAAAATCCTCAAACTTAAAGACACAGGCTGGTATTAGTCTTTTTTTTTTTAATTTTTGGGTTCAATTTCAGTATATTCTGTCTCAGTAATAACTTCTAAGGTAGGTTATACCAGGAAGCATTTTCATTCATTCTCTCCAATGATAAATGAAAAACTTGAGTGGGGAAAAATTCCAAAGTTCAGAAATTCAGGAGCCAGGTAGAATTGAACACAATTCTAGCAATTGCGAAGTAGAGGCAGGAAGATGACGAACCCAAGGCAAACCAAACTAAATAGTGTGAGGTCACCCTAAACTATGTAAGGCCTACTCAAAAAAAAAAAAGAAGAAAATGAAAGAAATTTGGAACTTAAATTTATTTAGATAAATAATATCTCCCCAGATTTCCTATTAAAAAATCAAAGTAAGAAAATATGGATTTTAGCTGACTGATTGTGATGCGTTGGTCTTGGCACTGTAGTAAGTTACATCTTAGGCCAATTCAATTAATCTCTGACCTTTAGAGCATTCTCATTTACAGAATAAGAAACAGCAATCAATTACAATTTCCCTGAAGTACAAGCTGAGCATTAAACTTTCCAATTCGGGTGCATAATGAGAAAGAGCAAACATTTTGAGAACAGTCAGCAGGTGGTAGTTTTAATCTCCTTATTAGTGTCATAGAGTTCCTATTTAGATCTTCAGAATTAACACTCTCTTCAAGAATGATGTTGACTAACTTTAAAAGTTTACAGAATAAAAAATTTAAAAATTATAATAAGAATTGGTTGGGGCGTGGTACCCAGGCCTGTAATCCTAGCTAGCATTCTGGAAGATGAGGCAAGAGCCTGAGCTACACAGTGATTAGTACCAAGCCAGCAGGGCACTATCTCAAGAACACAGTAGAGTTTTAATCTAAAACACACACATCTAAATGAAGGAAAGTAGACACTGTTAAGAGGACCCTATATTTTGCATTTTGTGGAAATTTACAGGATCCACAACAACCAGGCTTTGTGTGAATTTTTGTGCATATGCAAGTGAAAGGATACATACTTTCCATGTGGCTATAAAACAGGTTAAAACACAATTGCATTTTGTGTCCTTAATTACAAACTGCTTCTACCACAATAAAAAGTAAATGTGAACAAGCCTTATAGTTCACACTGACTCAGCACTTCAAATATATTTCAGCATAAGCCATCAATAAGCAACAGACCTACCAGATATAAATGGTGAAAACAAATAAGTAAACAACTCTTAAACTCTAGAAAAGTTAGAGATCTACTAAGTTATCTTTATACTAGCAATCAGGACTGTTCTTAAATAAGTATAGCACTATTTTCTCTTCTGAAGAAATGACTTAAAGTGGAGAAAGACTGCCATCTAGTGATAACCAATTTCTAATATTCCTTAAAGCATGAATTTGATATAACCAAATAAAACAGACTGCTGAAAAAAAAATCTAAAAACTACATTTGATCAAATCTGTGGGTCCAAGGCAGGGGATGTAGCTCAACCAGTAGAGTGGAGCCTTGCATACAGAAAGCCCCAGAACTGCATAAAACTGGGGAGGCAAACACAGAAGGATCAGGAGTTAAGGCCATCCATCCTCAGCTACACACGTTTCAGGGCAGCCAGAGCTACCGGAAACCTTACCTTCCCCAAATAAATAAATAGATAAATGGAAAGTGGAATCTTAAAAAGGTTGACTCTTTGAAACATTATTGTACTTCTCTGTGCTTCTGACTAAGATACATACATAACAGTTAAACATTATGAAACAAACAACCATGTGGTGGCTTATCTATGTCATTACAAGAATATTCTAGGACTATAAAAAGTAAACAAGATGAAATGCTTAGAAATTAACAGTGATTTTGATAGCCTAAAGTTTGACTCAAGTAAAATGGAGGCCTAAAGAGCCTGATTTCAAAAACCTCCTAATAAACCAAAGGATTTTACAAAAGTATATTTGTACATCCTAGTGAACACTGCTAATAATATACTTTGATACATCATAGTGATTCCATCCTCTCTGCCACCTAGATTTAAAAGCATATTTTACAAGTTTTTAGCTGATAAAGTGGCACTTAAAATTTGAATTCAACAAATATTTACAATTCTCCTAAACTAAACTACTGCAGAATTACATGACTTACTTGAAGCCAAAATCAGCTTCAATCTGTTTTTTTGGTTTTTAGTTTTTTGGGTTTTTTTTCCCAAAGATGAGGAAGGAGTCATGTAGGCTGATACACACTCATAATCACTGCATTAGGAAGCTGAGGTTAGCCAGAGCTAAAAAGCAAGACCTTGTTGAGAAGACAGAAGGGAAACTAGACTGTAGTGATACAAGTCTTTAACCCCAACACTTCAGAGGCAGATTTCTCTAAGTTTGAGGCCAGACTGATCTGTAGAGCAAGTTCCAGGACAGCCAGGGGTGCGAAGAGAGACCCGGTCTTGGGGGGTTGGGGGGGCGGTAATTTCATTGCAGGATGAGTCACTTGTGAATTAGCTTCATCTACATAATAACTATTGACATTTTTTGTCTAAGGAGTCCCAACTCTGCTGTTCTAACTTCCTATTCTACCACAAAAGGTAAACACTAAGTTACCTTATCAGCGATCAGTTAACGTGAGGGTGTGTGAAACAACTCTCACCAATGGGAAGGGAAATCTGTTAGTGAAAGGTCAAACAAAGCTGGGGGTGGGAGTGTTATATGCACCTGGAGAATGCAGGAGAAGAGATTGCTTTTCTTACCTTACAAACTTTCCTGTAAAAATAAGACACTCTTAGGCAGGTGAAGCAACTACCCAAAGAAAGAGAATATTGTGCCAATAATCTGGGCTTAAAAGGAGGAGAAGTAGGAAATATCTGGGTCCTGGACTGTGGAGAAATCCTGAACAACTGTCTCCAGATACTCTACACCTCTGTAAATAACCAATTATTTAAGCCATTTTCCCTCTATATTATATTTGCATAGCAAAGTATCCTAAATGACAGAATGTTGTGCAGTTTTCAAAGGTAGCAGGCAAATCTAAAGGACAGACAACAATTAGTATACACTGCTTTAGAAGGACTCCGGTCTCCAGCCTCAACTATCCTTCTCCCTTTCCTCTGTTGCAAAGTAAATCTCATCCACGCTTACAACCACAGCTCGCATCTAACTTCTTCTGAGGAACCGTTATCTTTAATCCCTTCCATGCCGACCTAGTTTGTAAGTACTGCCCTCACAAACTATTCTGTGACGGCCTATTCAACCATCAATCTCCTCATTCTAGAACATTAGTTTCCCCTTGGGCAAAGAATGTCTTACCCATTTTATCTCCAGGCTATAGGACCTGGAAGTGGAAAGATTCTACCATGCAAATGGAAAATGTGCAAAGAGGGAAGAGAAGACAATGCAAGCAGATTTACCCATGTTTCAGAGGTGGTTGCAAGAGTAATGCAGGAGACAAAACATATCTGCTGAGATGTCTTGAGACTAAAGAAAACTTAAAACACAAAGGATTAAGCAAGCATTTTAGTTTGGGGTTTTGGTTTTGATTATCCAGAGGAAAAAAAAATCCCAGAGTTCATTCTGGTCTTTTCTTTTTCGTATATCTTTTTTAACTTGCCATGGTTTTATCCCTCAAACATTTTCTTCTCATTAAACTCCATAAAAGCATCATTAGTAATTTTGTTTATTCCAAAAGTTAAAAATAAAGTGGAAAAACAGATTTGAGCACGATGTTGAAAGAGGGCTACAAGAGGTCAAATGGAGTTTATATCCCTTCTCCTTACTTCATTATATCTATTGATTATATTCAAACTTCAGTATTACAATGTGGATGCTCTGGGTACAAGAGAAAATAAACCATTGTTTATCATCCTCAGAACCTAGAGAAGCATATTGTACTTAATGAAATCTAACCTGAGGACAAAACCTGTGACAGTTAATCCATTGATCTGTCAGCTTGTCTAGGATCACCTAGGAATGTGCATGATGCAATTTCTAGATTAGATTAACCAATATGGAAAGACTCACCTTACAAGGGCTAGAGGAATGGTTCTGAACCTTCCTAATGCTTTGACCCTTTAATATAGTTCCTCATGTTGTGGTGCCCCCGTCTTAGTTAGGGTTTCTATTGCTGTGAAGAGACACCATGACCACAGCAATGCTTACAAAGGAAAAACAATTAATGGGGTAGCTTACATTTTCAGAGATTTAGTCCATTATCATCATGGTGCAGCATGGTGGCATGCAGCAGACATGTTACTAGAGAAGTAGCTGAGAGCCCTACATCTTGACTTGAAGGCAACAGAAAATAGTCTGTATCACTGGGTGCAGCTTGAGCATAGGAGACCTTAAAACACACTTCCTCCAACAAGGCCACATCTCCTATTAGTGCCACTCCCTTTGGGGGCCATTTTCTTTCAAATCGCCACACTCCCAACCATAAAATTATTTTTGTTGCTACTTCATACTCTAATTTTGCTACTGTTATGAATCATAATGTAAATATCTGTGTTTTCTGATGGTCTTAGATGACCCCTCCCAAAGGGTTTTGTTACCCACAGGTTGAGAAACACTGATCTAGAGTCTAAGACACAATAAAAAGGAAGAAGCAAGCTGAACACCAGCATCTCACTGTTGCAACATGAATGAAGCTTTGTAAGGAGATTCCTGAGACTTTGTGAGAAAACTCCAAGTAAATAAGACAAGTTTTGTAATTTCTTTTCTCCATAACAATGGGTTGTTCTTGGAATGTGCTTTCATGCTCCTCTCAGGTGTAACAATAGGAGTGGGTTTTATTTTAGATTAGCCATCATCTTACCCATTATTATTCAAAATGATGCTTCCAAGCTTGACTTGCCTTCCTAACTATATACAGCCTAAAGTTATGTGACCTTTGCTCATACGACCTTGCTTAACCCTCAAGAATATCCTCAGAATATAAACTGTCTGATGCTCTGAATAAAGTTGGTTATTGCATGAGACGTTAGTCTGCCTCATTTTTTAGGCTCCACTCTCCCAGGTTTACACCACCAACTTGAGTGGTTAACATTTCATTACTGTATGTTCTGCTGTGATGCAATGCAACCAAATGCCTTCTACTCTTGCTGCCCTGCCTTCCCCAACATGACAGACTGTACCCTCTTCAACTATAAACCAAAATAAATCTTTCCTTCCTGAAGTTACTTCTTGTCAGGTATTTGATGAAAGCAATACAAAAAAAAAAAAAAAACTAATAAAATATCCAAGTGCTTTTGTGACACCTCATGAGAGCCACATATTCCAACACTTTTTCTATCTTTGCAGATCCCAATGTACCTGACTGGCTTTACCAAGACAGCCCAGACAACCAAGAGGATGCTGTGAGGGAATTCTGCCTCAAGAAAGAAGGGAAGCACTTCTTTTGAAAGGGTGGACCCTTTCAACAGGATAGGCTAAAAACAGGATGGAGCAGCCTCGGATGGCACCTAGCCAAAGAATCTATTAAAGAATGTGACTTGTGTTAAATACAACTAGAAAGTCTCAAAAGAAGAAAATCTGTCACAAAATATCAGACAAATCAACAACAAAAATCAAACAGGAAATAAACTAATGAAAGCAAGAACAGTCCAAGTTAAGGATACAGAGACTGTCATAACAAATACCATGGCAATACCCTGTTGGGACAAATCATCACCAGTAGTAGCTGAAGATATAAAGGTTCAACAAAGTATGTCAGTGGCTTTATTTTTCTCCTTTGTACAAATTTGTGTAAAAAGAAAAAGATTCATTTCATTGCTTTTTTTTAGCTGATTCATAAATGTTGCTAATTATAAAATAAGAAATAAGAGTACTTGAGGCAGTACTCTTTTTTTTATTCATAAGCATGATGATTAAGTATTCACATTATTATTTGACACGTACCTCCCTCAAACCTTGTTATGAAGTCGGATACATCACTCATCTGACATAAGAAAAAGAATCCTGAGCTATATACATAGTAAGCCAACCTGGGATACAGTGAGATTCTGTCTTTAAGGAAATAAAAATTAATTAACTAAAAAAAAAAAAAAAAAAAAAAAAACAACCAGGGTGGTTGAATCTCAGCATTCAAAGGCATAAGTAGGAGGATCACTACAAATTCAAGGTCAGCCTGGTCTCCACAGTGAGTCCAAACCAACCAGAGCAATTTAAAACTCCATCATTAAGTTCATAGCATTGAAGACCCTGTAGGATAAATGAAAGATAGCAGAGTTGTTTCCATCCAAAAACATGATAGAGAATAAAGCAGCAAAATAAGATGATGCTCCCCGTGAGCAAAGCAAAGCATTAAATACACAATGAAAAGTGCTTCTACTCATAAGTCTTAATCTAAATTAAGGTTCTAAACCATTAGTGTATGACTTCTTAGTAAAGAAAATAAAGAACATCTACAGTTGCTGGAGTGAAAAGGAACAGAAACCAAGGTTCTGCTAACCACCTATACCCTCATATTTCTGTTAAATACAGGAGAGACAACCTCTAGTCCTCAAGTAAGGGTATCAGAAAGCCAAGATATCTCGGTATAAGGTAAAAGGAGCCTGCAAGGAAACCTCCCTCTTCTGGTTGCAGGAGGTGGGGGGACGACTTCCAATCATCTTAAACTAAAGAACAATCCCATATTCATACTATTACTATCTATGGAGTCTTGAAAGTCAAATTCTTTCTTTCAAGGCCAAGTATGGAGATACATTTTTTTCATGCCAGGATTAAGAAAGTCAGAAGCAGAATCAATCACTTGAGCTCAGTTCAAGTACAGCCCAGGAAACATAGTGAAATATCATCTCAAGAATAATAACTGTTATTTATTTTAGAAGCAAACTCCTTCCCAGTGTCCACAGATAACTGACTCAATGAACATAAAGCTTCTCTAGAGAAATATACCTTAACCCATACTTCTAGGATTTCTGAGAAGTAATAGTTTTTTAAAGTAAAATTTAAGTATTAAAAAAACAGAAGAAAGAAAAGAAAAAGAAATCTTTGAACATAGACAGAAAAAAAGCTTTAAAAGAATTAAAAAAAAAAAAAACCACAAACTATGGATCAAGATTTGCCCAGGTTTAAACTAATGAGTACAAATTAAAAACAGTGATATTTATAAAGAAATGGTAAACATTTAAACCAAAACAAAAAGAAATGTTAAACATTTAATTCCAAAACTGAGGGAATTACAAAATTACTATCAAAAGCAAATAGTCAGGGCATCAAGATGACTCAGCAGGTAAAAGGCACTTGCTACTAACAATCTGAATTCCATTCCTCAAACCCATATAATAGAAGGAAAGAACTGAATATGGCAAGTCTCCCTCTGACCTCCACCACGCTACACACATAAAGACATATATAAATAAATGTACTAAAAAATTATAGAATGCAATAATAGTCCATTTTTGAAGGAATATATTTTAAAATCTGTTGAAAACTTGGTTACCCTTGCTTCGGAGTGGTATAGGTGAGTTGTTTCTTCACAGCCATGGTATCACAGTTTACACTTAACCCTAATACTGACAATACAAATCTAAACTGACCTTGACCTTAGGAAAGAAACAAAGTTTGGGTTGGGGTAGAGTACTAACCTTCCCATTACCCTAAAGCTCTTAAACACACACCTCATTCTATCCTCCGGTAACACTGAAAATCAGGCCTAAGAATGAATGGGCACCATTAAGGACATTCACTGGTGGAAGGTTAATATTCTTTTGCTTGAAAATGTTTATTTGCTTCTATCTTTGAATGCTGATATGGTATTCAAATCATGTGGATAGCACATGGTTTATTTACATGTATATCTCTCCCACAGGACCTTGAGTTCCTTGGGAGTTCACACCTGAAACAATGCCTACATTTGACAGAAAAGGCATTATAAAGGGCCTGTGTCAGGACAGAAAGAGTTTTCAACTTTCCACAAGGACAAGCACTAGAGTTGATAATAAACACACTCACTAAAAAAGTAAATTCAAGTCCTATTACAGCAAATAATCTGTACTTTAGTTAAAATGCTAATACAGAAAGAACCAGAGGAAAAGAGGAAAGAAAGCTCAAGGGGATTTATTATAGAAGAGTGTCTGGGAATAATTTGTTATCTCCCTAGCTCTCCTCTAGCCCTTCTAGAAGCTGGGAGCAACAAAGCCTGGCTCTAAGGGTAGCTGGTGTTTCTTCTAGCCCTTGCTGCCAATCGAGGGGGAGGGTGACAATAATCCCTAAGGGCTTTTAGGAAAAATTGCTTCCAGGTGGAAATTTTTTATGGTACTATGCAGTCTACAGCCTTTTTTTTTTTTTTTCTCTCTTAACCTTCCTTCACAACTACTGATGATTAAACCATGGACAATCAGGCTGCAACAATGGAAACAGTCAGACAGCTTCCAAACAGCATGGTAATATGCTTCAAATTACCAAGTTAACTCTCAGAGGGGAGGGAAAAAAATCCTGGGCAAAGTTTAGTTTTATTTTTTAAGGGAAAAGGCAGGGTGTTGTTTATTAAAGATTTGTATCTGGAAGACTGTGGAAATAGTCAAGATCTCTATCATAATGATAAGTATCAGTACCTAACCAGCCCCACATAACACAGACATACAAAGGGGACAGGAACAACTCTCAATATTCTGTCACCTACCAATTTTTATTACTTTAGTCTGGCCTGGACTGAAGGCTCTATTAAGCCATTCTATCATTGTAAGAGTACACGAAACTCTTACGTCATGTTATAAGGAAAAGCTAGATCAACTCACACCTGAAAGTGGTATTGAAAACCAGTTTTGCATGGGAGGGGGGTTGTAGGGGTGTGTGTGGGTGGGTGTCCTTGTTCAAAGTAAGTGTGTAACAGCTGAAAGAATATAGGGTGACAAGAGTTACATTGCTAGCCATGCAAAAAGCACAGAAAAACTAATCATATCACCATCCAGAAATTAAATCTAGGCAACCTTACTTTTCCCATGCCACTCAAACTGAAAAGGATATACCAAACTCATCATTTCTAAACCATAATAAAATGAAGTATCTTTTAAGTCTGTGTCAAAATGTCAACTGAACAAGTGAACATCTTACATGTAGTAACTCAGCTATGCCTAAAATGTGGTGGTTAAAATAAGAACAGGCACATATACTTGAATGCTTGGTCATCAGGGAGTGGCACTATTTGAAAAGAATTAAGAGATGTGATCTTGTAGGAGAAAGTGTGTCCCTGGGGTAGATGTTGAGGTTTCAAAAGCCCACTTCAAGTCCAGAGTCTCTCTTCCCCTACCTGTAAAACTTGGCAGATCTTGATGTAGAACTCTCTTCTACTTCTCCAACACCACAAATACCTGCATGCACCATGTTCCCTGCCATGATGATAATGAACTAAATCCCAAAACTGTAAGAAAGACCAAGTTTGCTTATGGTCATGGTGTCTCTTCACAGTACTAGAACACTGACTAAGACAATAACCCTCCAGGAGTAGTTGTTATCATCAGTTTACACATGAAGCAATCTTTCCAAGACTGCTACTACACAGAAATAGTTTCCTTTATTACTACTACAAATACCACAATTTTATCAAGAATAACAATGAAAAATAAAAGGTGAGGGGAAAGAAGATATTTTTAAAAGAATAGAAAAGAAGTAATATGGAAAACAACAAGATATTTAAACCATACACACACTCAACAACCAAGGTAAATATATCCAAATATCTACATTTACATTACTAGGGTAACAGAAAGGACAGTAAGAAAAACATAAACATAATATCTAGATAAATGTGACTATTTGCTTTTTGTTTCTGCTTTTTTAGCCCTGGCTGGCCTGGAACTTACTACGTAGACCAGGCTAGCATCTGTCTCTGCCAACAAAGTACTGGAATTAAAGGTGTACATCACCATGCCTGACTGTAGGTATTATTTTTTTTTAGCCTTCTGTGTTTCTATTATTTTATTTAAATATCCAAATGTTATTTTTATAATGGAACAAATAAAATCCATCTAAAGAGTCTAGAACAGTACTAGATTCACAGTAAATGCCAGTAAGATATTAATTTAAATGAACAGAAACAAGAACAAACACTTTGGGTTTAATGTGAGGCCTAATTTTAAACAATTACCAAAATAAAATAAAAATAAGAAATATGGAATGGCAGCCTGGGGTATTGGCACACACCTTTAAGCCCAGATCCTAAGAGGACTGTCACAAGTTACAGGGTTACAAAACTGATCTCAGGGATGGGAGATGATACAGCTCAACTGTAACACTTTTACCTGTAAGTTAAAAAGTGCTTATGTAGTGTGCATGAAGCTTTGAGTTGCCCAGCACAAAAGAAGCTAGGCTGGTGACAAGGTCCCATAACCCAGCACTTGAGAGGTGAAGATATCAAGATCAAGTAAACCTTAGCTACTGACTAAGGTTAAGGCCAGCCTGGAATACATGAGACTCTGTCTTAAGAAATAAATTAATTAAGAAATACAAAATAAAAATACAGCGTCTTTTTCATTTACTCTCTTATTGTTGATCATAACCTCAAAATTAACTGAATTCATGTGTTTTCATTATCCCTCAGAAGGGAGTGGGGAAAGAAAGAGCTCCAGTGGTTGCTATGATGGAATCTCTTGCCTGTTTCTAGGAAAACTAAGTTGTAAACTCAAAAAGCAGGCCTTTCTCATGCTTCCTAGTTCATTCACATTTAAAAAAAAAAAAAAAAACTCCCTATCAGCAGCATAAAACTATCTTAAAAATTTTCATGGGCTATGGTAGCCCAAGCCTGTAATCCTAGAACCCAATAGACAGAAGCAAAAGACTTACAAAGTCAAAGCTAGTAAGGGCTACACAGTAAATGTGTCTATCTCAAAAAGAAAACACATGAGTGCATGTGGAGAGAGTGGGGAATTCAAAGTTTTTAAAAAATAAACTTTCACCGGGCAGTGGTGGCACATGCCTTTAATCCCAGCACTCGGAAGGCAGAGGCAGGTGGATCTCTGTGAGTTCAAGGCCAGCCTGGTCTATAAGAGCTAGTTCCAGGACAGGCTCCAAAGCCACAGAGAAACCCTGTCTCAAAAACCAAATGAATAAATAAATAAACTTTCATGGCTTAGACCAAAGTTAAACCAACACACACATTTTCATAAGATATCAAATATGCCTCTCTCTTTTTTCCTTTTTCCCCCTTTAAGGACAACACAAAGAATAATTATTTTTAATGATTTCTGCTTAGCACAGCAATGTATAGGAAAAGAATAAATCTCAGAAGTGAAACAGTCCAATTTCACAGTATGACAAGTTTTTCCAGATCTCTCCTTCAACTACTAGTCTAGTTTCTGCTTACACATTTAGTCAGAAGTTCATTCACTACACTGCAACCAATTCTTTATCAACAGCAACTTCAAAGTTCTTAAAACTAAAATTGTCTTTCTTACAACTATCATCATTGTCTTATTTTTGCCCTCAAAATAACTACAAAGACTAGGTCCTGATCCTTCTCTTCCATAGTCTATGGTAAACCACCTCAAATTATTCAAATATCCTATACATAAGTACAATTCAATGCAAGTTTCCACTCTCGGGACAAATTTCAGTAGGGTTTTCCTTAAAGTATAACAAAATGGGCCATGAGGCTCAACAATAAATAGCACAGGCTACAAAGTCCAACTTCTTAGATTCAAGTCTTCTCTCTGCTACTTATTAGCTGGTGACCATGGGCAAGTTACTGAGCTTTTCTATACTTCAAATTCCAGCTCGGGGAAATGCAGATTAAAAGTAACTAACAATTCAATACAAATGAAGCACTAACAACATGGCAGGTGATGTGGAATAATTCTGTATCTGTCAATTATGTTTTAAATTTAAAAACGCTGATTGGCTGATAGCCAGGCAGGAATTATAGGCCGGAAAACCAGACAGGAAGTAGAGGTGGGGCAAATGAGAACAGGAGTATTCTGGGAAGAAGGAAGCTCTTTCCCCAGTCCTGCCCAGACCACCGAAGAAGCAGGATGTGACCTGCCCCACTGAAAAAGGTACCAAGCCATGTGGCTAACATAGATAAGAATAATGGGTTAATATAAGCTACAAGAGCTAATAAGAAACCTGAGCTAATGGACCAATCAGTTTATAATCTTATGGAGACCTCTGTGATTTTCTTTGGGGCTAAACAGCTGCAGGAACTGGGCAGAACAGAAACCCCGACAAGCCACCCCTCCTGCTACAGAATGGCACCCATGTGGACAACTACATCCATACAGAGCCTAACAGAACTTGGGAAGTAATTCTGGGCAGAAAGGAATAGAGTAAGCATGGCTTCTTGGTAGCAGCAATTTCTTGGGTCTGCTCTGCTTGACAGAGGCAAGCAAGTGCTCTCATTTAGAGAGGCTTCCTGACTCAGTTTTAGCTGCAAAACCCTGCAGCTCTTTTAAGAGGTCCTGCCACAAAACACTTAAAAGGCGATGATGAAAAGCTGACCACATGCTTTTTTGGTTCTCAGCTGTAGCAGGAAAAAAGCTGCACCGTTTTAAAATGCTGGCTTTATGGGCCATCCTGCCAGCACACACTCTGACTCTTCAGGCAGGAGGTCCAGCTACAGAGAGAGCATTGGAGTGTTTTTGTGGACACACTGTTGCAGCTTGCTTGCTGGCAAGGACCTGGAAACACCATAGAGTTGTGGCAATAAACATGGCTACAGCCAGTACCTCGGCCATGAGGCTGCAATTTCATAAACCTAAGGAATGGGCTGGATCCAACCATCACAGCCATAGCTTTAATCCTCTCATTATTGCTTAGCAAATTAAAGACTCTTGTGGTCAGGAAAAAATAGAGATATACAGTAAAGAGAGATTCAACAAAGAAAACCTCTAAATGGTTTACACTGTGTTAAAAATATATGCGGGCTTGAAAAAAAAGGTTAAAGTCCTTAAAATAAAAAAGAAAGAAAGTAGTTGGGTGTGGTGGTACACACCTTTAATCCCAACACTTGGGAGACAGAGGTAGACTGACCTCTCTGACTTCAAGGTGTGGTAGCACACACCTTTAATCCCAATGCCTAGGAGGGAGAGACAGACAGATCTCTGTGAGTTCAAGGTGTGGTAGCACACACCTTTAATCCCAGCACTGGGGAGGCAGAGACAGGCGGATCTCTGTGAGTTCAAGGATAGCCTGGTCTACAGAGGGAGTTCCAGGACAAAGATACACAGAGAACCTGTCTCAAAAAGCCAAAAGTAAAAATAAATAAGAGGTTAAAATAAAGCCACGTAAAGATGAAAAACACACAGAGAATCTTGATACTGTATGTTAGTTATTATGCTCTCTTTGAATTGTTTGAATGCTGAGGAAGGAGCAACAGCTGCTAAAAGATATTTGCTTATAAATGCTGCAGAATTAATTCAAGATAGGTATTTTGAAAATACCTTGACTTCAAAATTGAAGTCAAAAGGTATGTTACTTTAGAGAAGAGATTTTGCTTTTGTTTCCACAGGAAATGAGAGGCTGTGGCTTCATTTTGAGTTAAGAAAAATCAGGTTTGATCAAGGAAGACCACCTGAGAAATCTCCGGCAGGAACAGATGGCCCAGATGTCTGAGTTCTACATCCAGAACATATTCAAGACTGCTGCCTGAGATGATCAAGCCTCAAAGGATACTCCAGTCAGGACTTAATCGTAACTCTAAATTTTCTTTAGGTCCCCATAAGATTATCAGCGGCCCCAACCAGCCAGAAGTAGCCTGGAATACTATGCCCACATTCCCAAAAAATGGACTATGGATATTTTCCTTTGTTTAAAAAAAAAAATAGGGGGAAGTGGTGCGGAAGAATTGTCTGGATTCTGTCAATTATATTTTAAATAAACGTTGATTGGCTGATAGCCAGGCAGGAATTATAGGCCGGAAAACCAGACAGGAAGTAGAGGTGGGACAATGAGAACAAGAGTATTCTGGGAAGAAGGAAGTTCTACCTGCAGTCCTGTCCAGACACCGAAGAAGCAGGATGTGACCTGCCCCGCTGAAAAAGGTACCAAGCCATGTGGCTAACACAGATAAGAATAATGGGTCAATATAAGTTATAAGTGCTAATATGAAGCCTGAGCTAATGGGCCAATCAGTTTATAACCTAATGTAGGCTGTCTGTGTGATTTTCTCTGGGACTAAACGGCTAGGGGACCGCGCAGGACAGAAAACCTCAGCCAACAGGCAGATACACAATGCACCCTGTAAATACCATCAAATTCTAAAGCAAAAGCACAGTCAGACTAGGAATATACTTCCCTCTCCTGGTTACTTGGCTTCTACTAAAACCAATAACTTAACATGCTTATTCACTGTCACATCATGCTATATAAGGCACTTATAGTCAGAAGAAACCTTTTAATGTCTTTATATATTGTTACATGCATTCAACTGTTATCATGAACCTATAATTTAATAGCTATTTATCATATGTGAGACCTTTCAGGCAATGACTCTTGTCATTCAACCTTCTCAAAGGTTTCACTATGAAAAGGAAAGAAACTCAAGCAACTTCTAGGAGCTAAGGAAGAACCCTGGAAAGCAGAAGCACATGAGTGGAAAGTTTCTGGTGTGCAGTTCTTTAAAAGAGAGATGTGAAAAGGTTAATAATGTTCAACCTTTAAGAAAGTTGAGGAAATAGACCTCACTTCCTCAGGCCAGCGTTCAGCCCCCAACTGTGTCTAACTTGGAAAGAACTTGTCATGAGCCAAGGCTTTTCATGTCCCTCCCTTTTGAAGGCACAATGGAAACAATTCCCTAGAACAAAGGATTGCGTCAGTGAACTCTCTGCTCTTTCAAGTTGGAAGGACAGTTGATTCACACCATGTGTCAGAGAGAAACACCAGTTAGAACCAAGTGAGATAAATTTTGGGCCTACAGAGCTGTTTAATATTAAACTGCAATAAATCATCCTTACAGCAAATTATAAACAAAATATTTTATTTACCCTCCCTCTCATATGGTTCTTGCCTTGAAAAGAAATTTTAAGACAATTCATAACTTTGGGATCACAGATGCTCCACCAAGAAATCATTTGAAAATGTCAGCATCCAGACCCTATAACCGGATGACATTCTCAACAAACTGCTCTAGTACACAGACAATCTTCGTAGATGGCCCCTTTTGTTCCAAGATCAGGTTAGGTTAGTGACCATGATACTAGTTTTGTGATCAACCCTACACAGAGACACCTTAGTATCCATTCTACTTAATAATTTTTCTTAATACCTGAACCAAGAAACCAAATACATGGTCAACTACAGAAATGATACAAAATTGATTTTATTCTTAATACTGTGAAAGATAATCAAACCTTGGGAAAAATTACCTACATAATCAAGAAAGGTCTTAAAATAACCCAAATAAAACTGAACAGAATGAAAGCTAACAAAATTCAAGCAATAAAATTAAGATGAAAATAAAAGTTTAAGAAACATTACTTCAATAATATTAAATTTTTTCATGAAGTTTAATATGGTACAAGACCTCTCTCTGAAAAAGCTACAATCACCAAAGCTGTGTGATTAGTCCAATACAGGAACTAACAAACTAAAAAGGGTCATGAGATCTATGACTGCAATATATTAGAAACCTACCTTTGTCCCAGGATGTGTGTTCATCATTCAACCTGGTGGAGGTCACATTACATCTATATGGAAGCTGATATTCTACACAGACTAACCCTAAACTAAAAACACTGATGATCTGACATAGTTCCAATCATCACCTAAGACACAAAGACAGAAACATATTGTTTCTCCAAAAATTCATATTTAGGAAACTCTAAAAGCTATGAAATATTACCATCTGATTCTAGTTCCTCAATGAATAGAGTAACAGCTATTCAACTAATATGAAGTAACATTTTTTAATGTTTAATGATGAGTAACATTTTTAGTGTTTAAACTGCATCAAAATGGAAAAAATAAACTTTTAAAAGGATAGAGAAATGTGGTTATTAAATAATTAAATAAAATAATCAATTGGCCCGGAAAAGTAACTTAATTTTATTCTCAAAAATTTAAGAATATTGGAAACACTGCATGGTCTAAGCAATTTCCAACCATATGTTTCTATTGATATGCATTTACTAAGAACAAAAAGGTGTTTAAAATATTTCCCTTTGAGAGAACCTATATTGTAATTAATGAATTAGTATACCAGAAACTACAATTAATAGTAATTACATTAGTATTTAAAGTAGTATTTAAATCTGTCTGTCCACCTAGGTGTTACACCAATATAAAATAAAAACAAGCAGCACAAAAACATCTGTCAGAAATGTGTTAGGGTTACTGAAAACAAATAATAAAAAAACTAAAAATCCTAAAAGAAACAATGAAGACAGGTGAAGAAAAAAGACACAAAATAACACAATGACTACAGACTTCTCACATAAACTATGTAAGCAAGGAGACAATGGAAAAAACGGTTTTCTGGTGCTGAAAGAGAAACTGTAAACCTACAACTCTACATCCATCAAAACCAAAGGACAAGACTATTTTAGACAAAAATCTAAGAGAAAGAATTGTCTGTAAAATTGAACTGTAAGCACTATTAAAGAGGGTTTTTTGGTCACAGAAACTATAAAATCTGATGAAAATCTGGGCCTACACAAAGAAACAGAATATATGAAGTAGTAAATGTAAGAATTTCATTGTTTTTAATTTCTTCAGAAGGTAACTTTAAAATGAGATGAAGGAGGATAGAGAAAAGGAAGAGGAGAAAGTACAATTAAGAAATTTATAAAATGGAGAAGTGAACTGAACGTTAAAATGCCTCAAAGACCAATTATGGAAATAAGCATACTGTTATAAGACCCTACATCAAATAGGAAATGGAAGGATAATAATTAAAAGTAAACTCTGATAAGGTAAAGACATATACTGCATCCTACAGCAAATACCAAAAACATAAATATAAATCCCACATAAGACATACCTACTAAATCAACAGAGTGCAACTAAATGCTGAAAAAATTACCTAGCTATACTAAGTCAGTTAATAAGAGTAACAAAAACAACATCAACAAAGTGCACAAAGAACAAATAGGAAAAGTGAACAAAAAACAGACAGGACAAATAACAGAGAGACAATGAATATTAACCTAGCATATAATTATTAATGTAAACTATCTCTTTCTTTTTTGACTTTCATCCCTCCCTCCCCATATATGAGGCTACTGTGAAACTTTTGAGTGATACTTTGGTAAAACATCATTGCTTATGTTCACTCTGCTTTGAGAATCTCTGAGCTTCCTCAATTTATTTTTTTAATTTTCTTTTTCTGCTATTGTACCCCACTCTATAAAAAAGGAATGCAAAAACATTATCTATTACATTATCTCTGACCTCTGATTCTCTTTTTGGGGATGGGGTGAGATACAGTTTCTCTGTAGCTTTTGGAGCCTATCCTGAAATTCCCTCTGTAGACCAAGCTGGCCTCAAACTCAGAGATCCACCTGCTTATGAGGCCCCTCCCAAGTGCTGGGATTAAAGGCTTGCACCACCACCACCCAGCCTAGTCTCTAATTCTTACCGACAGGACAAAAGAAAAAAGAAAGGAAAAGTGAAAGGAATGATGAAAACAAAAAATGTGACAAATAGAAACATTTATGAAAAGTTTATGGCATTATTCGGCATATAATTAATGCTTGATGAATGACAGTTGCAGTGGTGTAATTATTTTTGCTCATTTCATTCCTTGGAAAAAATGGAAATAAATCTTAATTTTTATGGGCAGTAATTGTCCCTAGCAAATTTCTAGAAACAGTTAATGTCACACTTAGTTCTTAGTTATTGTCAGCTACCAAGGAAATAAGCAAAACTGTCAGAGACAATATCATGAGGGACACCTGAAACTCAAGAAAAAAATTAATTTACAGTACCTAACATTTCTGAACAATCTACTTTTCTATTTCTCACTCTAAATTTACAAAGAAACTCACCAGGAACTTTTGTGAACATTTCTGTTGATGATTTTCTAAGGATAGGCCCATTTTTTAAATATGATATTGCTGCTTCCTTGATATCAAGCTTAAATAGAGTATAATTCCTACTATAACCAATCTGCCCTCCTCACCACTCCTCACTGTGTCATATTTCTCCTTTCCTCTAAACATATTTATACCACTTTATTATTACTAAATATTACTTATATAAATAGTATGGTCATGTTTTTAGTTTTACATCATAACAAAGAGTAAATCAGACATTAACTCTCTTGCTTTTTTATTTCTTTTCCTGCCTTTTCCAGATGTAAACATAAATTTTATACTGACATACACACACACACACACACACACACACACACATTCTGTTCTATAACTGTAATTGTTCTTCATGGATTACTAATGCTTTATTTTTGAAAACCATTAAACAATGTTTGTATACATTAATTTTACAAATAATCTTGACTTATAAGCCAGGTAGTCTATTCAGATTACCCTTCCTTTTTTTTATTGAACTCTCTTTTGTTGGAAACCTCTTTCTTGAATCTCTCTTTTCCCTATGTTCCAGTCTAGACTGATTCCCTAAAAGCCTCCTAAATCTATTTGTGATGCTCTTTCTCAGTTAACTAAGAGATGCTCACAAAACCAGACATTAAGGGAATAAAATAATAGAGAGGAAAGGAAGATGAGTGAACCAGTATTCTTCAGGCACGTCTTTTGCCCGCAAGGCATTTGCCAAAGCTGTGCAGAGGAGGCCCAAATTCCCAGTAAAGGAATCAAGCAGAAGATCATGGTGAAGAGGTAAAGAAATCCACTTTTGACAGTTTTATGGGTCTTAAGTAATTTAAATTAGAGACATAATAGATAGAATAGAGTTGAGGGAAAACAAGAAGAAAGTTAACAGAATTATCCCCACAACAAATGTGAAATCTTAACCTATAAACAAAGCAAATAAAAATAAAAAAGTCCTAAAGAAGCAGAATAATTTTAGAGACTCTTTGCTTATTTTTGTTTTGCCCTAAACAGATAAAAATCTTTTTATTAATTTAAAATATTTCTCATACAATATATTCTAATTAGTCACCCAAACTCCTTCCAGATCATCCTCACTTCTCCCAGCCACCAAAATCCATACCCTTTCTCTCTTTCTCTCATTAGAATACAAACAGATATCTAAAAAATAAAATAGAAAGAATTAAAAAATCAGAAAGAAAAGCTAAGAAAAAGCACAAGAAACACAAATGCTGAAACACACACATTTGTACACACAGACAACCCATAAAAACAAAATCAGAAAACATACAAACAAAAGATTTGTAAGGCAAAAAGAGAGAGAGAGAGAGAGAGAGAGAGACAAAAAAAATCTCCTGGAGTGGGAAATGCTTCTATGTGTTGCTTTTATTGGTTAATGAATAAAGCTGTTTTGGCCAGTGGCTTAGCAGAACAGGGCAAGGTGGGAACTCCAAGCAGATAAAGGAGGAGAGAATAGGTGGAGTCAGACATAAGCCATGTAGCTGCAGCAGGAGACAGATTGGTACACTAGAACTTTACCCGGTAAGCCACATCCATGTAGTGATACATAGATTAATAGAAATGAGTTAATATAAGATGTAAGAGTTAGCTAGGAATATACTAGAATCATTGGCCAAGCAGTGTTGCAAATAATATAGTTTTTGTGTGATTATTTCTGGTCTGGGCAGTGGAAAACAAACAAGCAGCCTCCGACTACAATGTCCAAAAATATCAAAGTTCATTTTGTGTTGACTATCTATTGCTAGGCATGTGGTCTGCCTTTAAGTAAATGAGACTTGATTGAGAAAACTAACTTTTTCTTTGTAAGCAGTTATGAATTTGAGATAGTTTCTGGATTAGGGATAGTGTTTGTGTCTACTTCCCCTCTCAGCACTGAGACCCCATCTGGGATAGACCTGTGCAGGCCGGGTGCATGCTGCCACAGTCTCTAGGAGTGCATACATGCTTTGGTCCTGTTGTATCTAGAAAGCCCTGTTTCTTTGGTGTCATCCATTGGTGTAGGAGGTTCTTCTGTCTATGTGTTGCTTTCATTGGTTGAATAAAGAAACTGCCTTGGTCTTTTGATAGGGCAGAAATTAGGTAGGCGGAATAGACAGAACAGGATGCTGGGAAGAAGGGCAGTGTGGCAAACGCAATGAAGCTCCTGCCTGAGAATGATGCTGGCTGGTTAGATTCCCGGTAAGCCATGACCTCGTGGTGTTACACAGATTGGTAGAAATGGGTTAAATCAAGATGTGAGAGTTAGCCAATAATAGGCTAGAGATAATGGGCCAGGCAATAATTTAATTAATACAATTTCTGTGTGGTTATTTCAGGTGTAAGCTAGCCAGGTGGCGGGACGCAGCCCGTTCCTCCTACTACAATCCATTTCTACTGGCTCTTGCACTCATTCAGTCCCCTTTTCTGCAGTTTCCTTAGCTCTGAGGGGAGGGATTTGAGGGAGATAAACCATCTGGAACTGAGTGTTCCAAGGTCTTTCATTCTCTGTAATATGTCTACTTGTGGGTCTCTATATATCTATTGCAGAAGGAAGCTTCTCAGATGATGTCTCAGTAACATACTGACCAGAGTATAGCAAAATAGTGTTAGGAGTAATTTTATTGCTACATTCTTTTCGCAGAACAATAGTATTTAGTTTTCCCCTAGGTCCATAGGCTATGTAGTTTCAGGGTCTTGGCCACCCAGGCAGTGTCTGGAATGGGTTCCATATCATGGAGTAAGCCTTAATTCCAATTAGATAGTGGTTGGTTACTCTTTCAACTTTTATGCCACCACTGCACCAGTATATCTCTCAGGCAGATCTTCATTATAGATCACAGTGTTTATAGCTGGATCAGCATTTACCAATGTGCAGAGTACCTTCCAGTATCATGAACATTAGTCAGTAGGGATGATGGCTCTAGGTATACACCAGTTCAACTTATCTGTGTTCTGTGAGTTATGTGCATGTTTTCTTCAGCAACAGGGCCTTTCTGTCAGTTTGTGGAAAGCAACCAATAGAGGAAGAAATAAAGTGGTAATAAATCACAGAATTCAAAACTTGATGCAAGAATCTAAATGTCACTCCATGGTATCAGGTTGAAAGTCTGGGTGACCATACAAGAATCAAAAGGGGCACAGTTAGCCAAAGTCAAGCCCTAGACTGAGCTCAGTCATTAACTAGATTGAAGAGATCACTGTCATGTTACTCACCACAAAGAGAGACAGAGAAAAGAGATAGACATCATCCATATCTTAAAGAAAATGCCATCCAGGATCTCCACAACCAATCCAAAATATGAGACTTGCAAAGAGACAAAAATCATGTTAACTAGCAAAGAGAGAGAGAGAGAGAGAGAGAGAGAGAGTGTGCAACCGACCTCAAGATACACAAGTGGCATAGCACTGAACTTATTTTAAAAAAAAAAAAGTTTTTTAAATGGATATGACTGATTGAAAACACAAATAGAAGATGAACAAATAAAATGGAAACAGAAGAGAATTTCAACAGAGACTTGGAATTTATGCTCTGTAGAAATTGAGATAAAAATACAGAACTAAAACTACAAGCTTTAGAAAATGTTTAAATGAAAAATTCCATTAAATGGCTTGTTAACAAGATAGGCTTCATGAAGATAAAGCAACAGAAAATGCCCAGATGACAGCAAAGAAGAAATATCAAATACATAAAACAAGAAATATGAGTCAACTACAGGCCGCGACTGCCAGAAGACCAGGTAGCCTGCCCACAGACCTTCTTCACTCTCTGTTCCTCCAAGTAGACCCAATCCCTCAAGTGTAGCAGAATTTCCTGCTGGCCTGGCACCAGAGAGTTAGCAATTTACCCTAACCCCAACTGGGCCACACTTGGCCTAGCTCCAGAGTTAGCACCTAGCCCTAATCCATCCTTTGTGTTACAAGTACCTTTTGCTGTCCTATATAAATCTTGTCTAAGAGTTTCCCATGGATACAAAGCCTATACAAAACTTGGTTAGGGGACAACCTAGAAAACCACAGTACCTCCTGAATCAGGTATTTGCACTTGGCATTGTATTTTGGGAAGCTTCATTCAGGTTGATTTGAGCATATGGAAAGCAACTACATAAATTGTAGGGAAAAATAAAAATGCCATGGGCAAAGGGAAAGTGCTTGAGTCCCTGGAGGCTGGAGACCCCTGCAGCTGTAAAAGGCTAAGTTAGTTCTCAAGTGTCTCTGAGTCTTCATTTCACAAATTCGCGGAAACCTACACACTGCACCACCTGTGACATACTGGCACCCAATGTCGGGCTTGAAGAAGCACAGAGAAGCCTGGTACTTTGAGAACTGTAAGGAAAAGTGCCCTCTGGGTAAGAGGACTCCAGGATTGGCAGGATCATGGGAAACTTCCCATCTCAGGAGCAACAGTATATGCAGTTATTAAAATGCCTGTTAAAAGCAAATGGAATGAAAGTGAAAGAAAAATGGCTTACAGAGCTTTTGATATTAAATGTCATTGCCACTGGTTTCAGGCAACTCCTCACGTTCAATTGAAACTAAAGGTATGGGAACAAGTAATGAGAGCTTTGAGGAGAGTTCATCAAAAAAGAGAGCCCATACTGTTAAAAATTTGGTCTTTATGTAATTTACTATCAAATGCTGTGGAGCTGTTGCCGAGTGAGGAGTCACTTAAAGCTGCATCTGAAGCAGTACAACAAAATAGGGGGGAAGACACTCAGGTTAGAAATTATCAGTCAGCAGAGAAGAATGTTCCTGCACAGGTCGATAGCAATGCTGTTTCAGAGAACACTGAAAGTGAGGAGAGCCATGACACTGGAGATGACTCTCCTCCATCTTCATCAGATAAAACAGATTTAAAAATCAGAAAGGCTGAGAGGTTGACTGCACATTCAAAAATACAAGAGCTCTGGGATTCATCTGGACCCTGGTGAGTGGACCCCAGCCCATCTCCGGGGCCTTCTGGCCACTTGGGGCTCCCCTCTGCTGGCTTTGCTGCTTGTCCCAACCCTGCTCGCCCCCGGGTACCCCTTCTCATCTGCGTGGTCCCGGCTGCACCCGAGCTCGGCCTACCCGGGCTGAGGCCTTGGGGGAAGGGCGAGTCCCCTGCTAGGGGGCCTCCTTTGTCCCACGGAGCCGAGCCAAGTGGAGCGGGCAACCCTCAGTAGGCCTGCCCTTGGGACCAGGAACCTCGCCCAACCAGCTTCCACGGATTCATCTGGACCCTGACCCCGGGAGCCAAGCGGAGCCGAACGGAGCAGAGCGGGCAACTCTCAGAAGAGATGGGCAGGCGCCAATCAAAGAATTCGTCCCACAACCTGAAAAGCAACATGATAACACCAGAATCCAGCGATTATGGAACAGGAAAGCCCGAGCAACCTATCCCAGATGAAGTAGAAGAAATTGACTTAAAACGTAGCTTTATGAAAATTATAGAGTCCTTTAAAGAAGAGGTGAAAAACTCCTTTATCGAAAGGGATGAGAAAACTAACAAAAAGTTAGAAGAAATGAATAAATTCCTCAAAGATACCCTAGAAAACCAAGAAAAAGCAATCAAACAGGTAACTGAAACAGTTCAAAACTTGAAAACTGAAATGGAGGCAATGAAGA
>PVIU01023312.1:0-27631 GCA_004026605.1 Ondatra zibethicus | reverse complement strand
GAGGTAGGAGTTAGGGTGGGGTTGTGGGAAGGGGAGGGGGGAAGGAGAAGGGAGAAGGGAAGGACTGGGGAGAGCTTGGAGGAGTGGGAGGGTGGAGATGAGGGAAGGGCAGATATTGGAGCAGGGAAGAAGATATCTACATTAAGGGAGCCATTTTAGAGTTGGCAAGAGACTTGGCTCTAGAGGGAATCCCTGGTGTCCACAGGGATGTCCCAGCTAGTTTCTTGAGCAGTAGAGGAAAGGGTTCCTGAACTGGCCTTGTCCCATAGTCACACTGATAAATATCTTGAATATCATCATAGAAATTTCATCCGATGGATGGAGAAAGAGACAGAGACCCACATCCACATCAGAGCAATGGACTGAGCTCCCAAGGTCCAGTTGAGGAGCAAAAGGAGTGACAAGATGAGCAAGGAAGTCAGGACCCCGAGGGGTTGGTCCACCCACTGAGACAGTGTGCCTGATCTAATGGGAGTTCACCAAATTCAGCTGGACCAGGACTGAACGAGCATGTGATCAAACCGGACTCTGAATGTGGCTGCCAATGGGGACGGACTGAGAAGCCATCGATAATGGCACTGGGACCTGTCTCTTCTGCATGTATTGGCTTTTTGGGACCCTAGTTTGCTTGGATGCACACCTTCCTAGGCCTGGATGGAGTGGGGACTGCTTTGGACTTCCCACAGGTTAGTGTACCCTGTCCTCTCTTAAGGATGGAAGGGGAGGGAGGATGATTAGTGGGGGAGTGCGAGGGGAATGGGAGAAGGGGAGGAAGTGTCAATCTTTGAATAGAAAAATAAAAATTGAGGGAGAAAATAAAGAAAATTACTTTTTGAACAAAGGTAATTAAAAGACTTGAAATACAAGGGTGTTCAGAGTTACCATTGAACTGGAGAGGCCACCAAAGTACACCTTAAGTGCTTCTGTAGATATATACACAAAAGATAATCCCAAAGATATCTTTTGTTTGACTGATATATTTTTTAACAAAGGATATACAAGTGTACCTCTACTTCAACAGAAATGTGACCATAGGGCAACCTAGAGAGGCATGGACTTAATGTTTGCAGCTCATGCATCACCTCTGACCCCACACACTAGCCCTCCTGGGTACAACTGGGAGATTATGAAACAGTAACTTGGTATAGAAGATCAGACCACAATGTTATGTAGTGATGATTCCCATGACTTCAGGGCGAGAAGAGGGCTAACAACACTATATTTGCTAGGCTTGCCTCAGAAACTGAAGGAAACTCGGAGAAATCACATCATTTCTTTATAGTCAGTCATTGATTGCCCCAGAAACTCAATTGTGTGGATTATATAGCCTGAAAGAACAGGAACCCAGTTGGCTTTGCAGTAACTAGAGTGGTTTACTAGAAGACTTCAACACACTTCAGAGCTTCGAGCTGTTTTGAGGAGCATCTTTGGAAGAAACTCTCTTCTCTCTCTCTTTTTATCACCTGATCATCAGCACAATGAAGGAATGCAAAGACCACTAAAGACAGGCTGATTCATCTGGTCAGCAGAAGAGTTAAGCACCAAACAAATGTCATCATTTGATATGATCCACCTTAGAGGAACAGGTTTATAATCCCTTTTGCTTTGAAAAAGCTTTGCAAAAGGAATGAAGTGGTTTATATACCATGGAAGTTAGGGATGACCATGCTTCCTTTTATTCTTTATTTTTTCTGTTTTTCCTGTCTTTAAATCCTGTGCTCAAGGACTCTGTGGCATGTTTTATAAACTGGATAATTCAAAGACAATGTCTTTTATAAAAACTAAGTCAATTCATAAAGTTAGAATGTGGGGAAAATATTAAAAAGCATAATGCATTCAAGTTTTTCAAAAACCTATCCTCATTTTTAGCCATTCTAAGGGAATGGTGAACAACACTTTAATATCAGCGTCACTTAAGGATTCCACTGAGAATACAAGTCACTTGCCTCAAATGGTAAATATATGCAATTTTTAAAATTACATGGGATCCACTTATCAGATTTTAAATGTATAGGGAAAATCTGCTACTGACACTTATTTGTTTCAGTTAAGCAACAATCCTAGGTTTATACATACACATACATACATACATACATACATACATACATACATACATACATACATTGTGTGTGAATGTAATACAAAAGAGTATGACATTACAGATACCAGTTAGAAAGGAAGAATCATACAGCCTAATGCAGATAAGAAATAACTAATACTGCATAAGGCACTAGCAGGAAAGACTGTGTTTGGTATCACTGAGCAAAAAAGTCTATATTCTGCATTACAGTCACCAAGCTAAAAATCTATTGCCATTGCTGATATTTTATTTGCATTTTTATCCTAGTATGAAACCCATTTAAAAGAAAACTAAGAATACACTTTACCCATGTAAAATAATCTTAATAAAACAAGACAACAATTTTACCTCTCTGACATTAATGAAAAGAAATCATAAGCATGTTTGGGCACTGATTAGCTAGAAAAGAAATCCATTCCTGAAGATCTTACTAACAAATAACATATTTTATCAAGTATTTCTATTCTTAACTAATATTTAAAACCTATCTAGGAGGAATAGGTAAAAAAAGTCTGATTAATATTTTTAGACCTATTATGATATAAAAATAATTTAAAAATACTTGTTAACAAAGAATTTCAATTCTAATGTGAACTATTGAAGCAGCTTTCCTTGGGTTATATAATTTTTATGTAGGTAAGATATGTTTCTTAGAGATTGGTAAAGCTCATTTCACTTTAAAAATGTACATTTCACTAAGTTAATTTTAGTACAAAATGGACTGGAGGACACCTTGTATCAATTCAGGTTAACATTAAGTTATGATGATATAAAAATAGACTCTATCTGGAAATTGGAAACAGACAAAAATTTGGGAGTATGGAGGCAAGGGTTAGAACTAAGGGGAGAAGGGAGGTTGAGGAGAACTTGAGGGAATGGGATAGTCGAGATGGAGGAAGGACAGATATGAGAGCAAGGAAAGAGATATCTTGATTGAGGAAGCCATTATGGAGTTAGCAAGAAACTTGGCTCTAGAATAATGCTCAAGAACCCACAGGGATTACCCCAGTAAGACCCTAAGCAATAGAGGAGAGGGTGTCTGAACTGGCCTTACCCTGTAGTCAGACTGATGATTATCTTAAATATCACCACAGAACCTTCGTCCAACAACAGATAGTTACAGAGGCAATGACCCACATCGGAGCACTGGACTGAGTTCCCAAAACCCAGTTGAAGAGTGGAAGGAATGAGAGTATGAGCAAGGAATCCAAGACCATGGGGTGGGGGGTGTTCATCCACTGAGACAGTTTGCTTGAGCTAATGGTAGCTCACCAACTCCAACTGGACTAGTAGTCAACTCTGAAGGGGGTTGACAGTTGGGGCAGACTGAGGAGCCACTGATAGTGACTCTGGGATTC
The DNA here is from genome assembly GCA_004026605.1 of Ondatra zibethicus. NCBI lineage: Eukaryota > Metazoa > Chordata > Mammalia > Rodentia > Cricetidae > Ondatra > Ondatra zibethicus. Next base: position 24,193 of record PVIU01023312.1, on the reverse strand, counting down.
GTCTCTACAGAATGTACTGGCTTCTTGGGACCTTATTCTCTTTGGATGTAAACCTTGCTCAACCTAGATGTAGTAGGGAGGGCCTTGGGCTTTCCACAGGGTGGGGTGCAGGGCCCTCTCTTAGGATTGGAGGGGAAGAGGTGGGAGGGTCTGTGGAGGGAATGGGAGAGGAGTCGGAGGAGGGAGGGAGTGGGAATTTGGATTCTTATTTTTTTAAGTAATAAAATAATAAAAATAGACTCATAGATCAGTACATATTTCATTTAATTCATAATATCATCGATGAAATGACTTTTTGGTTGAGGAACTGCATTAAAGTGTTGTTGCATTAAGGAGGCTGAGTAACACTGAGGAAAAGGGTCCTGGGTGTTTTAGACTACTACAAACTCAGTTCTAACCTCTTATTTATGCACCTGCTGAAAGAAGGCAAACAGAGCTGTGGAGAAATAAAAGAAAGGGCACATCAGAACTACCAGAACATACCTGGAGCGGGCCTCTAGTGATAGTTATAACTTCTTTTTCAGAACAAGTTCAGAAGAAAGCAATTATGTATTTTTTTACAGCACAGAATTTTAAGCTTACAGATGTATAACTTGATTTTATATCTTAAAAAAATGATAGGGGTTGTTGCAGCAGGGATCTAGGAAATAAAGTTTGCTTTTTTGTTTGTTTTCTTTGTAGGATAGAATATTTTATTAAAAAGGATAAAATAATTAAAACTAGCATTTAAATACTCTTCTAATGCACATAAAATATCAGTAATAGTGTAGTGATGTCAATGCTGGGTTAAGATAACATGAGATACCTTGTGAAATACTGCATTGTAAATTTATAGAGGATAATTGATCAAGCAGTGTGAACACAGGTGAGACTGACAAAGAGGGCTGAATGTGTCGTCTGAAGCTTACAGTACACAAGGAAGAAAGGTCTCAGTTCAAACTCAGAAACTTGGCTCTATAAGTTTGAATCCCAGCAGCATTAGAGTACAATTCAAAACAAGGTACCCAAATCTCTTGTGGTAATTTGAATATAATTGACCTCTATATTCTCTTATGGGGTACTATTAGGAGGTTTAGGAGGTGTGGATTTGTAGGGGTGGCCTTGTTGGAGCAAGTGCATAGGCACAGACCACTTGTGATTGATTGCTCCTGGTCTCCCAGACCCAAAATAATCATGCAGAAACTATTAATTAAAACACTGCTTGGCCAATCACTTAGGCGTATTGCTAGCTAGCTCTTTTTATTTTATACTTTTATTGAATTTTCTTGAACTCTACATTTTTCTCTGCTCCCCTCCTTGCCTCTGTCCTCCCCCTCTTCAACCCTCCCCAAGCTCCCCATGTTCCCAATTTACTCAGGAGATCCTGTCTTTTTCTACTTCCCATGTAGATTAGATCTACGTAAGTCTCTCTTAGGTAAGTTCTCTGGGATTGTGATTTGTAGGCTGGTTTTCTTTGCTTTATGTTTAAAAACCACCTATGAGTGAGTACATATGATAATTGTCTTTCTGTGTTTGGGTTACCTCACTCAAAATAGTGTTTTCTAGCTCCATCCATTTTCCTGCAAAATTCAAGATGTCGTTATTTTTTTCTGCTGTGTAGTACTCCATTGTGTAAATGTGCTGCCTTTTCATTATCCATTCTTCGTTCAAGGGCCATTTAGGTTGTTTCCAGGTTCTGGCTAGCTCCTATATATTAAATTAACCCCTTTCTATTATTTTATTTTTACATGAGGTTCTTCTTTTACTGGTACACAGGTGTCTTTCTCCTCTGGCAGTTACACAGTATTTCCCTGACTTTGCTTTCTTTCCTCCTCTATCTGCTTGGAATTCCTGCCTTGCTCTTTTCTGCTAAGCCACTGGCCGAAACAGCTTTATTCATTAACCAATAAAAGCAACAAATACAGAGAAGGACTTCTCACACCAGAAGTGTGTCACTGTGGGTGTGGATTTTGAGGTTTCCTATGCTCGGAATACTGCACAGTGTTTCAGTCAACTTCCTATTGCCTGCAAGATGTCAGACTCTCAGCTACTATACTCCAGCACCTTGTGCTTGCATAGTGCCATGCCTTGCTCCTCACCATGATGATAATGGAGCAAGCCTCTGAAACTATAAGCAAACCTCCCCAATTCATTTTTTTTATTTATAAGAGCTATTGTGGTCATGATGTCTCTTCACAGCAATAAAAACCCTAACTACAACACCTCTGAATAAGCATTCCACTCTGTAAGATAGGACAGTAAAATATTTACTTCATGATAGTCTCCGAATTTAAAAAGGTTCTCCATATAAATAACTAACTCCATTAATTAGTGCAAAACAAATACTTAAAAGACATATTAAACAATATATTAGAACTAAACAACAGAAAGACAGTTGCATGTCATGGTGATATCAGAGCTATTCACGATATCCTAAAGATAGTGAAATATTCACACAAAGCTGAAAAGATAAGCAGAAATATGGCATTTATAAATAAAGGAATACAGCTGTATAACTATTGGAATATAAAAATAAATAAAGATGAATCTTGAAATATATTTGTTTATTATTTTTATGTTTGTATTTGAGCGTTTTGCCTGCATGTATGTAGAGGCCAGAAGAGGGTGCCCATCCCTTGGAACTAGAGGTAAGGATGATTGTAAGCGACCACATGGGTGCTGAGAAACAAACTCAGATTCTCTGCAAGAACAGCAATGATGAATAACTGCTTCATTATCTCTTAACATCTGAGCTGTCTCCATTCCTGGAGCTAAATGACTCTTAATTTAATAGTTAGCTCAATTAACCTTTGTACTATCAGCCTTTTTAACAAAACTTGTTTCTCCTCACTCAAGTACAATACAGTAATGAAATCCCTTTCTCAAATGCCTTACAAGAACCTCCCAAAGACACAATAAACACAGACACCTGTCTAAACAACGCACTGAACAATGTATTTGATTTTTTGTTGTTTCTTGGGGTGTTTTTTCCCATCAATTCTAAAGCAGAGAAAGAGTGGAAAGTGTCCTCCTTTGCATGCCACACTGTCAGAGCAGTTGAAAAAGACTGCTGAAGAAATTCTGGTGCTAGAAATAAAGTATAGAAACAAAGATGCCACCTATGAAGAAAAAACCCAATGCATAAACAAAGGCCCACTTTCTCCCCTTAGTGCCTCTCTCCTTTGTGCTTTGTTGCTAATGGTTGAACCATTTTATAGTGTCCGCTCAGGGTAATGATCATTTGGAGGGCTGACATTCACCCAGAGTGGTTGTAACAGTTCATTACACTTGTTGTTCTAGCTGTTAGAACAATCGATAACCTCAAATGAAGAGTAATGGTTAATATAAAGCCAATCACGGGTTGATGATCCTTCCTCACTGATATTAAATTTGCCTATCGCTTCCTGCATATGTGTCTGCCACAGTCCTTGCTGCATTCTGCTATAGGCTGTTCCAGGAAGCACTCAGAAGTCCAGTCCTTCCTGCAGAGGAGTCTCACACACTTCCTCTCCTGAGCAATCCAGCAATAATGAACTGCTTTCACGCCATATTTACTGCCAGTTTTTGTCTCAAATGCCACTGACAGGTGAAACATGCCTGAATTTCACTCATTTTGATATTGTTTAAATAAAAGACACTTTGCTATTTTCTTCTGCTACTTTTGAAAGTTCCACAGTCTCTTAATTACTCAACTACTAGCCACATCTTGAATCTAACAGCAGTGTTTTGAACTCACGGCAGGCAAAAAACAGACAAAGTTCTTTTACAAAAATGTTCAGCCCTTCAGATATTCAGCCATTCGTTCATAAAATATTTACTGGGTATTGAACTCATATTGGGGGCGGGTTGCAGGGTAAAAGTTACAATCATGAATGGTGAAGAAAGCTAAGCATGTAGAATTTTGATTCAGAAACACTTGCCTTGAATCATGGACAGGATCTTGGCACTGGACAGTAAGGAAATTAGGATCTTCATGACACAAGTTTCTTGCTTCCAATATTGGGCCAATTACATTTACACTCTCAGGAAGTTATAGGATTTTCAACATATACATAGCACATACACATCACAGAAACCATTTCAATATTTTTAATATTTACTCCATCCTTGAAAGTTTGCTTTCCATACCTCTAAACCGGTAGATTGTTTTCCTCTAATATTTACTTAGATATTTTCTGATATAGTTTCCTATCATTTATTGGTTTTTAAATCAGTTTATCCTAATGTAAGAGCAATTTGTAATGCCAATTATTAAGCTGTTGCAATGAGGGGTTCGGGCTGCGCTCCTGGCGCAGGGCCCCTTTTGCCATCCAGCTCCTGGTGTGTACCCGAAATAATTACATGGAAACTGTATTTATTTAAATACTGCATGGCCCATTATCTCCAGCCCCTTATTGGCTAACTCTCACATATTATTTTAGCCCATCTCCATTAATGTGTATCGCCACTTGAGTTGTAGTTTACCGGTATGAGTCTAACCAGTGTCCATCTTGTGCTGGAGAAGCATGGCGTCTGCGTCTGCCACACTGCCTTCTCTCACACAGCATTCCGTTCTATCTACTCCGCACACCTAAGTGCTGCCCTATCAAAAGGCCATGGCAGTTTTTTTTATTTAACCAATGAGGGCAATACACAAATAGAAGACCCTTCTACACCATTAAGCTGGATATATCTATTTGTTTTCTGTATTATGAATCAAGTTTTGTTTGAAATCTGCAGGACACACTTATAAAAACAGGGTTGAAAAGCTTCAAGAACCCACACCCACTCCTTAGATTTTGGGGTTTTTTTCTTAATTTAATTAAAAGCACTTCTGGTTTTTTTTTTTACAGAATTCTATGTGTTTGCATGTGAGCATCAGTGGCTTCGTGTTGAAAATTGAAAGTGTCTTACTCCTTCACTTATTTCTTCTAGATAGTTAATTTTCACTGTCAGCTTGACTAGATTTAAAGACAGCATGGAAACACCCATCTTGGAATGCTTATGTGGGTGTTTCCTAAGAGCTTTAACCTAGGTCCAGAGGCCCATTCTTAGTGTAGATAGCACCACCCCAGGACCTGGAGTTCCCAGCAGAATAAATAGAAACTAGGAGGAAACCAGTTGAGCACTTCTGTTCCTCTCTCTCTGCCTCCTGACTGAGTTGAAACTGTGAAAACCTCACACTTCCACCATATCTTCCCTGCCCTCATGGTCAGCATCCTTTTGTGAGCTGTAATCTAGAATGAAACATCCCTCTCTCCTTGCCCTTATTAAATCAAACAGCTAGGAAAGTAGCGATGCTTTTTAGAAGACCCTGCATATATGTGGCAAGCTTAGCACATACTATCTGCTAATAGCAAAAATCTATCTTTACTTGTAGTACTTCTTTTTCTTATCTCTTAAAGCTTAGTGGCAAATGAATGAACATCTTTCTCCTAAAAATAATTTTAATGAGTGTTTATGTTTGGAAATCACATGGAAGTTCACTGTAGATAACAAATTAAATTGAAAAGTTACAGATTCTTTTTATTCTATTATCCAGGATTCTGACTTGATTGGCTTCTATTTTTCTTGTTGACTTAATCATATAATTATAAACTAGTAGATTATTTGATGCAGGAAGATTGTTCCAGAAATTAGGTCACTGTCATTTATCATTACCATTTCATTTCAAAACACATCAAATTGTACAATCTGTTAACACCCGCCTTGGTTTATATAATTTTATTCACTCAAATGAGCATTAGGAATAATTGCAAAGACCTAATCAGGAAAATAATAAGAAATCTATCATAACGAACAGTTGTGAATATCTGCAGTGATCAAGACCTGTATGGCAACACAAGTAAGTTTTCAGAACTTCTTGAGAAGGTAATAGGTTTATATGAGGTAGTAGCTGTGTACCAAGGTAGGGCTACCTGTTTCCTTGCTTAATATTTTTTTTTCTTTTTCCCCTCTCCCTCCCCTTTTTCTCCCACCCCCATGTCCCCATACACTCTTCAGAGAGGGTAAGGTCTCTTATGTGGAGTCAACTAAGCCTGGCATATCAAGTTGAGGCAGAACCAAGCCCCTCCCCTGTATATCAAGTCTTAGCATTATATCCCAACATAGGGAAATGTACTCCAAAAAGCCAGCTTGTGAATCAAGGATAAATCCTGGTCCCACTTCCAGGGGCCCCACAAACAGACCAACCCATGCAACTGTTACCCTCATTAGGAGGACTTAGTTTGGTTCCATGTAGGCTCCCCAACTGTCAGTCCAGAGTTCATGAGCTCCCACTAGTTCGGGTCAGCTGACTCTGTGGTTTTTCCCAATCATGATCTTAAACCCCCTTTGTGACATAATCCTTTTTTCCTCTCTTCCACTGGACTACAGGAGCTTGGCCCAGTGCTTAGCTGTAGATTTCTGCATCTGATTCCAACAACTACTGAATGAAAATCCTATCATGACAATTAGGGTAGTCCTTCCCAAAATCCCAAAATAAGTCTTCACAGACCTCGAAAGAACAATACTCAACTTTATATGGAAAAACAATAAACTAAGGATAGTCAAAATAATCCTGTGCAATTAAGGAACTTCCAGAGCATCACTATCCCTGACATCAATCTCTATTATAAAGCTATAGTAACAAAAACAACTTGGAAATAGTATAAAACAGACACATGTATCAAGAGAATCTAACTGAAGTCCCTGACATTAATTCACACAATTTGAACACCTGATTTTTTGACAAAGAAGCTTGATAATGTTTTATACTTGTTTACCATCTCATTTTTACAGCACTATGAAGAAATTAGGCATTTGACTAAGGATTGTTTCTTTACCTGGTGCCTTTCCTTCAAACTCCAACAAAGGGCATAAATAGAAATAATTGATTTTAAAGGGAGTGTAACCTATAATTAAAGATAAATACAAATTTAATGAAAGACTAAAACTTCAGCTGCACTTACATATCAGGAACCTGGCCCCAATGCTCCTCATCAATGCTACAAACTAGGGAAAGGAATAACACACAGACACTGCGGTCACAGATGAACAATGGGCACTGATCATGCTAGACTAGGGCCATTCCCAGAGAGAACCCCTCTCTAAACCCACCAGAAGGCACATAAGGACAGTTATGACTGTTGAAGGCAGATGCATATAGACTGACTAAATTCACATGATGATGCACAAACCAGGGACCACACTTGTGTCCTGCAATAACTAACTTCATATATTGCTTGCACTAAGATAGAAGCCTGGAACTGTGCTCGCCTTGGATGACTTATATGTGCAGCAAAGAAAACTAAAGCCTCGGTTAGGGGCAGGATAATAAAAATAACTTTGCTAGGTTAAACTGTCATAGGCGCCATACAGACAGTTTTGGTTCTAATTCCATTTTGCCCTCTTTCTATATAGTGCTGATCTTCAAGTGACAGCTCATAAGTGCATGTTCCACTAAATCCTATAAATGCCTTGTAACTATGGATACACTTTTATGGAGGCTACTATAATGGGAGAGAGTGGATAATGAAAATAATAAAAATAAAATGTCACTATAAATCAATAGAAACCTCCTTTTTGTAAATATGCTCTTTGTAAAATAGAGATTTGATTCCTATCCCAAGGTTTTGATTTTGGTTGTGTGAAAAAGAGATAAATGCTTAAAAATTCATAAAATAACTAGCAACTTAATGTGCTGACCTAAAAGTAGATGAACAATTATTAGCATATTAACCTTAATAAATGTAGAAATATGCAAACATGTCCTCAATGTTAGTTAATACATGCAAGTAAGACAGATAATAATATATATAAGAAGTCTCACATAAAATTATTTCAATCCTGTTTTCTGTAAGACACCCTGATCAAAACTGTTTTCAATATACAAAATATCTCATTCATTCTTATTTCAAACCATAATGAAAATAAAACGAAGCTTGCTGCCCTAGATTGTATAATCCTACAAAAGACATTAGCAGAAGCTCAAAAATCTAATTAAATTTTAGAGTGCTAGTAATGTCGCCATAAGGCTCATGTAAGCTATTATCTACATTAATAAAAATTAAATTCAGACTATCCATGTATCTGAGTAATAATATACCTGGTCTCAAGGTCATTCGTATTTCCTTACCTAAGAATCATGCTTCCCTAATCTCATAAATAAAATTTATTAATCATGAAGAGGAAAATGAAATCGTCTCATTCTTATCTTCATTTTTCTTTTAGGGCATAGATGGGATTCAGTCATATCTCATTCTGAAGAACAGTTCCCACTTTGCTTCACCCCTCTCCATTATTTTTATAATAAAGAGAGGTTATGGAACCGGTTTGTGTGTGTGTGTGCACATGCATGCATGTGTGTGTGTGCATACATGTGCATGTTGTAGGGGTTCTGTTGTAAGTTGCTAGATGTATAAAGATGAAGACCTCCTTCCCACCTCAGGACCCATGTGGCAAGCTGAACATGTAAAACCTTATGGAGACTGAACATTGGGAAGGATAATGGAGACAGACAGGTCCCCAGAGCTCACTGGAAAGCAAGCTTAGTCAATTATTTGAACTTTAGGTTCAGTTAGAGACCCTGTCTCTAAATGTACATTGGTAAGTAACCAAGAGACATCAGTTTCTGGTTTCCAACCACACATGTGCACGCACATCCACAGAAACATGTAAATAAATAACACCACAGACACACATACACACACACACACACACAGATAGAGACAGAGAGAGAGAGCAAAAGAAAGAAAAACAGAAAGAATGCATTCATCAATTTTTAAAAATTGAATTTATTCTTTGATAGGTACAAATCTATACATGTAAATACATATGTATAAAATGTACACAGTTGCATTCTGATGACTCTCGCCCTCTCCTGTTGTCTCCTATGCACCTCTGTCCACTTCAGCCCTTCTTTCCTACAAGTCCCTTTCTCACATTAATGCCTTCTTATTTGGTTTTGTGTCCCACTGATTGGCTCCATCTATTTTAGCCTTTTGGGCATTTTGACTCCACATGGTGAATATAGAAGACAAATGGTCTTATGCAACTCTTAGTTCTATCTGTCCCTGTATGTACTTCTTTACCTAAAAGGCGTTGAATTGAGTAAGGTTGTTTCTTCCTGGGTACAACATATCTTCAATCCAAAGCAGCGGGTATTTGTTTTAAGTAAAATCCACTGGCTCTGGTTCATCAGGGAATCTATTTTGAGAATAATTTAATCTCATTTGAAAACTTTGAATGGCATTTGTCTTCCTGGTCCCATTTTTCTGATGGCAAGACAAGACTGGAGATAGAATCTTACTGAATAGCTTACATACTAGAAAAAAATCCCAAAGTTAAATAACCATATTAAATCTTTTACTACATTTGAAGCATAAAACACTTCTCATTTTTTCCCTTCTAGTTCTCATATTCCTACTGACTAATACCTTGAAAAATAAAGGCACTACACAAAAATGAGACTAACAGTAGTGATTTCAGCAAAACGTGTTTGCTTTCTCCAACTCATCTTTATTCTTATCCTATGCCTGTCTTAAGTACTACTGTATGCCGCAGTCTGTCTTTACAGTAGAAGGTGTATCTGAGATTTCACTTCTACTTTTATTCTACTTCTCTAAATTTTAATTCTTCTCAGTAGGTTTACTCCACACTCACTTCTTCTTAGAACTTCATCTATTTCTTATTTATTTAACACAAAACATATTTATTGAGGTAAAATATATATTTAAAGTACTATATACATCAGTAACTTAAAGGTAGAACCAACACATGATCCAGCACTCTACTTCTGGATGTATCCAAAAGAATTGAAGGTAAAATCCAACAGACATGACTGTACCTCCATGTTTATAATAGTACTGTACAGAATATGTTGTTTCCAAATGTCTGTCCATAGAGGATCTATCTATTCCTTGTTAATGAAACTATAGTTCCCATAACAAAATACCATGACTTTAGCTGATTATATTTTCCTCTTTGATAACTGACACATTCTAAACACCACAATATTGTGGAAAAATACTCAGAATTCTAAGTTTCTTAATCTCCAAGTATCTTTTTTTAATTAGAAAGAGAAACAGTAACATGTGTTCTCCCAAATCTGTGAATTTTGTTTGGAAGTGAAAATTAGCATGCTTTTAGAAAGCAACACAGGTTAGAAACTTAAAAGAAAAACATCTGGATATAGAAAGTCAGTACCACACACTTTAATAAAAGATGATAATATAGCACTTCATATAATATGTATTCTGTAATTCACACAATGGCTTTCTATACATTCCACCTAATCTGCATTCCAAACCTAAATCATACTTGCTCATTCTCAGTTTTAAAAGAGGACACCTGAGCTTTTAGGCTAGCAGAGTAGGAATCACAAAGCAGGAGATATATCCTCCATCTACCCAGAGCTGGTACTCAGCAAAATTCATGAAATGGCACACTTCTATAAACAGGAGAGGAGAAGCGAGGGAGAGCAATGAATGGAAGGAGAGGAAGAGAGAGAGAGAAAAAGAATGTGTGTGTGTGCGTGTGTGTGTGTGTGTGTAAACGTTGCATACCTATTAATGGAACCACAATATCCAGTCCCAAGTGTATCTGTGGGAGCTGGGCAGGGGATGTCGATTAAGAAGATCTGGCATAAGAGCCAGGTAAATAAGTGCTCTGTGACCAGTTCAAACATTCAGAGTTTCTCATGTTCAGCTAATTCTGACAAGAAAGAGGGCATTTTCAAGAACATTCAATTTGAGCATCTGTAAAATGAAATTGAGAAATTCTGTCATTACACACATTTCCCTAAGATTCCAGCAGTAGAGGGTAGGACATTTAAGATCTCATTTATTTTCCATGTTACCTGAGGAATCCCTGGTTCCTCTCTTCCTGAAAGAATAATACACTTTCTTGATTCAATGCAACACTCTAGTTCCTGGTTACCAAAATTGTGATTAAGAGTACTTTGTAGTGAGAACTCCTTTTCTTTTTTCTTTTTGCCCCAGACTTGGGACCTTGTTGCATTAACATCCCACTGAAACTTGGTTACACTAACAGGATTGCTGCCTGCCTTGAGCTTGGTTCTTCTCACGATTTCCTAGGGGAGACTTTATTCATGTACCCACAGGGCACAACTGTTTCCATATTTTAACAAAATTTCCACTTAGATTATAGTTTTTGAGGAAAATATCAAGGCAGCTAAGGATATTTGCTGTTGTGTCACAGGCCAGGATCTAAACCTTACAATTTTTGGACTAAGTGTCCTTCGCCAAGCCTCTTGTCTAATGCCAAGTTTATATTGCCTCATTCTTAATACGATAAGTGATTTTCTCTAAGGAAGAGCACACTGACTGGTTGTCCATTGTCAAACTCTCAGCACTAAAATATACACACAGGTAGCATGAAACTGACTGAATGGGTTATATTTAGAAATATATGTGCAACATTATACATATATGCATGCAATAACAGTATAGAAGACGGTCATAAAAATGAAGGAGAGCAGGAAGGGTTTTATGAGAGAGTTTTGGGAAAGAAAAGAAATGAGAGAAATAATGTAATAAAATTATAATCTCAAAAGTAAAATAAAAAGTAAAAATGATAGTGATAGTATAAAAACTTGACTTTGACTATGCCCTGAGTGATTAAGAGAGATTAACAAATTGGAAATTCTTATGATAAGACAACACTTAGTATTCAATACATTCATTTCAATATGTATTGACTTTTACATATTATTTGTGGATAATACATCTATGCACATTAATTTTTATATTGGATTAGGAATATAGAGTATATATTGCTTAATTAAAAAATGTTCATGCCAAAAGTTCCAATATTCTTCTAAGCCTAGTTATTTAGAGGAATAAAATTATTTTCTTTTATGGATATGATTACAATTTGTGGAAATAAGAAGATAAAAACATACTTAAGGATATATACTACAAAAAATAAGCACTATATTTAAATATGAGAAGTTAACTATTAATACTTTCTCAGTTTGCTTGATTAATTATGACTTTTGTTATTCTGATACAGACTTTATAATTAATACAAAACAATTACTACTTCTTTATTACAACACTAATTCTTTAAGACACTAGATAATTACAATGTGCTAAAATTTATGATATGTGAACAACATTTCAACTCACCAGACATGCATGAAAAACTTATTCCCTTCAGAACACTATAGTTAGGCTATGTGGATGTGGGGTGGTGAAGGTATTGCTGCAAAATAAATCTCTGCATGGCTAAGAAGGAAGTAAATGTTCAATAGAGATATGTATAATGAGTTGATGGGGTAGTAAGATTCATTATCACAGAAGGCAATTAGTGAAGAAAAGGCAAGGGGCAAGCATGTGAAATCACAATAATACTTTTGAACAGAAAAACTGATTGTGATATATCTTATTCTAAATAAATGAAAACAGTCTTAGTTTGTATCCAATAAAGAACCATCAAGAAACCCCATTCTACTACAAAAAGGTCTTAATATAGAAAATGACACTTAAGACTAAGAGAATGGCTGGGCAGTGGTGACGCACACCTTTCATCAGGAGGCAGAGGCAGGAGGATCTCTGTGAGTTCGAGGTCAGTCTCGTCCATAAGAGCTAGCTCCAGGACAGGTAGTGCTGTTACACAGAGAAACCCTGTCTCAAGAAAACAAAGGGGAAAAAAAGACCAAGAGAATGAAGGCATATCGAAAATTTTGGACATAAAATGAGTATGAAACACAGTTTGTGTTAGTAGTCATGCCAAGTTGGGTTAAAGACATATCATTTATTGCAAGCACTTTTCTAGAGATCAAAGGAGCCTTAAGTTGTTAGCAGCTCAGAATATACTACAGCTAAACTTTAAAAATATATTCCATCCCTGCAGTATTTCAAGATATACATCATGATGGAGGAGTTAATTAGTGATGAATATGTGTGAATACATGTCTACCTGTACTTATTTTTATAATTAGATTATTAGGTTAATAGGCCAGGGTATATGGCTCAATATTAATAAATTTACTAGCATCACTGAGACTTTGAGTTTTTTACCCTTCAAACAATATAAAAAATTCATTGATTAATTCAAAATTGGATTTAGACTTAGTCTTACATAACTAAAATCCCAAATGACTGAAAGGTATAAGTCATTTGAAATACTTATGACAGAGTTCAAACACATATGTACTCAATTAGAATGCACAGTGAAGACATATGGCAAACTCATGAATGAATTATATATGTAAACATGTAGATAAAAACATAAATATTGAAACAAAAGAACAAATATTTTTCATTCAATAGGATTTTTTTTTTGGTTTGAATGTGATGTTCCCCACAGCCCCAGGCCTTTTAAAGCTTAGTCTCCCATAGGTGTTACTGTTTGGGAGATATTCAGGAGATGTGTCCTTGCTGAAAGATACCTGTCACTTTAGGTGAGCTTTGAGAGATTAATGTTTTGTACCATTTCAAGTTTACACCCTCTGCTTTCATTTTGCAGTTTAAGATATAAACTGCAAAGTCTTTTTGTTTTTTGTAGGGGAGAGGGGTGAAAGGGCAGTTGAGACAAAGTTTCTCTTTGTTGCTCTGGCTGTCCTAGCACTCACTGTGTAGAGCAGGCCAGCCTTGAGCTCACAAAGATCTGCCTGTTCCTGCCTTCCAAGTGCTGGGATTAAAGGCATGCACCACCACTGCCCCGCGTTCCGGAAAGATGGCACCACACTTCACCTGAGAAGCACACGAGAGCTGACACTGAGGTCAGAAATGCAGGTGAGCCAACTTCGAGGCCTTGACAGGAGACTGACACCGCCCCCGACACACACCAACACACACACACAGTGTGGTGGCATAGGTTAGAGAAAGATGCCATCCCCCCTCACCCATTACCAACTATGGCAGGTGAGTGAGCAGGCCCCTGGGTCACAAGGGTGTGAGAACTAGCCCTGACCCGCACTGGCTACAGCACACAGGAAAACAGGTCCTGTACCCTATCTAGGTAGCCCACTAGAGCTGACCCTGTTGGATGCAGAGGTGAGCCAGACCTGAGGGTGAGACAGCAGGAGAGCTGATACCCTTTCTCCTCATATGCCCCTGACAGGAATCAAGAACGAGGTCTCTGCAGCTGCCCCCGGCAAAACGGTAGAACTGGCTCTGGTGAGTGGGGGTGGCACAGATCTGAGGACCTGAGAGCAGGAGAGCTGCTCTCAACCCCTGCTCCTAGTTACAGCCTATGTTGGGTGATCTAGTTGAGGCAGTATGGAGAACACTTGCAAACAAAGATGTATGGACTAAATGTTGCAAGGGCAGATGGCGGATTGGAGGGGACAGGAGATAAGTGCAATTGGAATGCATGATATGAAATCTACAAAGAATCAATAAAAGTTAAAAAATTAATAACTTATAAGCTGTCAGCTTCCTGTTTAGTTGTCTCATTTCTGTCTGGTACCATAAGCCCACAAAACCTTCCTTTCACTGAATTGCCTTGGTCATGGTGTTCTATTACAGCAATACAAATTAATTAACATGCCAGTGTTTCATGAAGTTACTATCAAAGAAAGGTGTAGGAAGTCCCTTTGACTATGCGTTGCTTTTGTTGGCTAATGAATAAATAAACTGCCTTGGTCTGTGATAGGATAGAGTAGAGCTAGGCTTGGGGGGGCAGAACTAAACTGAATGCTGGGAGAAAGAAGGCAGTGTTGCAAGATACCATGTGGCCTCAAGAGGGGAAAGACACCAGCTGTCAGGTGGAACCTTGTCAGTAGGCCATGAGCCTCATGGCAAAATATAAAATAATGGAAATGTGTTAATACTAGATATATGAGTGAGGTAGCAATACGCTTAAGCTATTGGCCAAACAGTGTTGCAAATAATATAGTTTCTGTGTGATTATTTCAGGAGTCTGGGCATCTGGGAAACAAACAAACAGCCTCCACCTACATGCAAAAATACTTTAAACTTCTCTTTAAAACTGCCTTGTTTCTTGTCTTTTGTTACATAATACACACTAGTATGTACACAAAAATCATTCTGTTTTAATAGTAAAATGTTATGAGCTCTAATATTTTCACTCATTGGTCTCTAAAGTTTCACAGAATTGCTGGCCTTGCCATGTAAAATAACATTTCCGATATAGTACAAGTTGCCATACCTTTGCTCAAGATGAACTTGTTATTCTTATACTGGCACCATTAGATAGCACCTGGAATGACTTTGTCCTCTGTATTTCTTTATAAATGAAACACCAGCAGTGAGTTTTTCAACTACAATTTTGTGTAAGTAACTATACTCTAGAAAACATTGAATTTTAGTCAGTTTAACCTTTAAAAGCTCTTGAAGCCATATTGCCAGCATTTTAAATGTGATCCTATATCCTACTTAGCTAGATATCTTGGGCATGTTATGTAAATATTTTATCTACATTTTCTTGTATTGTTTTTGAAAGAGATAATAGGGCACATGCAACATGCAAACAATAATTATACATTGCAGAAAATTATATATTGCTTAATAATAGTGTTATATGAATATGCAATATTATGTGAGATATTTTTAAGAAGTTTTATATAATTTGGGAAATAAATAGTTCCTTGTTATGCATTTTAGTATTATGACCAGGATTTTAGTTTCCTTGTGTGATCTTAGACAAGTAAGATATAAATTGATAGTCAGTAATTTTCCATTGACAGTAATGTTTCAGGATTGTAAGTCAGAATTCTCTCTCTTCCTCCAAATCTCTCTCTGTCTCTCTGTCTCTGTCTCTTTCTCTCTCTCTCTCTCTCTCTCACATGCACGTCTTTGTGTGTGTGTGTGTGTGTGTGTGTGTGTGTGTGTGTGTGTGTGTGTGTTTGTGTCTGTGATAAGAATCAAGCCTTAGCTGTCACATGTGGCAGCCAGGTACTCTACCCTTATCTACACCTTCAGTCCTTGGTCATTGTTTTTGTTTTTGCTGTTGATTATGTCTTGGAGACATAGGGTTGATAATAATTAGAGGGGAGAGGACTAGAAACATGAACTAGGAAAGGATAAAGGCTCTTGCTTCTATTGAAACATGGCTTAGAAAGCACAATACACAATGACAAATTCATATAGTAATTAATAATAAAATTCTGGGCTAAAGAGCAGAGGTTAGGAAGACTGGCTGTTCTTTCAGATCTAAGTTTGACTCCTAGAACCCACATGGTGGCTCACACTGTATGCAACACTAGTTGAATGGACTCCAACAGCCTCTTCTGGCCTCTGTGGGTACAAGACATGTAAGTGGTATACAGACATACATGCAAGAAAAATACGACACACATAAAATTAAATTAAAAAGGAATTAATAACAGAATAATCAAAAGTGACACAAGACTAAGGGAAGAGGATTATTTTGCCCCATTTATTACTTGTTGGTGAGAAAGAGAACATGCTAAGAAATGACCTGGAACTGTGCTAACTTTCAAGGTGACTCCAACTGTGGCCTAAACCCTGGGGAAGGAGAGCTAATCCATTTCTTTGAGCCTCAGAAGTTAAGTACTTAATGGAAGAAACCCTGATGTCTGTCTGACACTGTGTCCTTCACTCCGTAGCTGTTTGACCAGCTTGGACAAATTTTCCAACTTGAGGTTGACTCCTCATTTATAAGATGGTGCTAATATTAAATATACCCTGTGGGCTGTGATGACAACTGAATGAGCAAACAGAGATCAAAAGCTACAACTGACATATGGAAAACACCTGAATATACACGTGTGAATGGAATGAAAAGGAAGACTTCCTCACCTGAAGTTTTAAAAGTGGCCTCTACTGATTAGTTTTATGTCAGCTTGACACAGTTAGTATTGTCAGAGAGGAGGGAGCCTCGAAGGAGAAAACACCTCCTTAAGATGTGGCAGTAAGGCATTTTAATTAGTGAAAAATAAGAGAGGGCCCAGCCCTTTGTGGGTGGTATCATCACTGGGTTAGTGGTTCTGGATTCTAGAAGTAAGTAGTGGAATTCACTCCCACAGACTATTTGTCAGCTCCTGCCTCTAGATTTCTGTCACATATGAGTTTCTGTCCTCACTTGCTGATGAACTGTTACATGGAACAATGAGTGAAATCAACCTTTTTTTTTCCCAGGTTGCTTTTGGCCATGGTGTTTTATCAGAGCAATAGTAGCCCCAAATAAGACAAGTTAGTGATAGAACAGTTGGGTATTGCTGTGACAGATCTGGCCATGTTGATTTGGGAGGATAGACTTTGGAACTTTAGGCTAGAAAAGTCATTGAATGTTGAGAGCTCAGTGAGCTGTTCTGTATAGGAGCTTGGAAGATAATGTTGCAAGCAGTGCAGATGACGAATGCCGGGCTTGTGAAATCTCAGAGGGAAGCGAAGGCTCTAACAGGGCTTGCTGTGTTAAGAATCTGAAGTTCTGGTTAGCTGGGGCTGAAGAATCACCTGTGATTAACAAGAAAACTGAAAGACTAAAGTGAAACGTTTGCTTTGCTGGAGTCCTTGGTGCTGGTCCACTGGAGATGAGAAATTAGCAGTGATAAAGAAGAGCCCAGCATCGCTGAGGTGAAATCTGCTGGAAAGTATTTCATGAGAGTAAGCATGCAGAAACTGTATTTCAGACATGGTCAAGGTTGTACCTTGTACTGGCAGCTGAGCACCAAAAACAAACAAACAAACAAACAAACAACAAAAAAGACAAGAGCTCAACCGACAAGATGCTGATAGCACAAAATATTACATTTGCTGCATTGCCTCATGTAGCATCAAACCTAAGTAAACTCAGTGTTTGTTTATAGGAGGAGGGGCTCAACACTTCCCCGGACAAGCTCTAGATCAGATTTTAAATTCAATTGAAGGACAAAAGGTGTAAGTATGAATGAGCCACAGGTTAATATACTAGAAGATGAGAGTTCACTGAATTTTAGTGAAAGGAATCAGGGAGAGAATGAGAAAATAATTGGCATAAGTAAAACCAGTACTTTAAGAAAGGCATTGTTTAACTATGTGACAACAACAAAATTCTCTAAAATTCTGGAGGCAAAGAAAGAGAAAAACTGATTCTATCTTCAATCCACAGAGGCATCACTCTCACTCATCTTTACATCAGCATGGCATAGCTCATTATAACAGAGGTACCAGAGTCCTGTTGGCCTTGCTAATAAGGTGGGAGCACAACTGTACCACAGCTGGAAATAAGGACTTCTTTCCCTTTAAGAGGTGAAAACATACAGCCAACAAAAGTCTCCCTGTCCATAGCTAGCACAAACCTCCCCATGACCTCCCCAAGGTCACAGAACATGTTGAGCTTTGTGTGCACAAACCTAAGCCCAGCTGTTAGATTAGGAGACTAGAGATATATCAACCCAACCAAAATCAGAACAGAAATCAAATTTTCATTCATTCATCTAACCATTCAGTTATACAACACTTAGTTGATTTTCTCTTGTGCAGCAGAGGTTAAGCTGAGGGAGCTGCAGGAGAGGGCAGACTCACTACTATCAGGGATAGGGTGAGAAAGTGGACTGCCCCAATGGCTACCCCAAACTCTGAACAAAGCCTTAAGCTGATACTAAGGGCATTTCCAGGGTCAATCGAAGGGGAAGTGGAAACAGAACATGGATTAGAGAAGCCTCAGCCAAATACACCACCTGACAAATGGACGGCAAGAAGGCACTAACTAGTTGACAAACAGAATCCAGCAAGAGAAGTATTACAGTCATGTGAAATGAAATGCAAATGATATTTAGTCAATTATTTTGATTATTCATGAAGAAATTCATGATACCCAAGTTGTCTTTCAGCTTATATTTGAAAATTTATGCTAATTTTTATAGATACCTCAAAGACAAAAACAAAAGCATAAGAAAAACACCTACTACTTGATTACATAAAAGAAATATTAGAAAACCTTAGGCACTAAAACATTGATATCTTTTGACACAAAATTGTCTATACATTTAAATATTACTTTCTAAATGAGACTAAGTATTGCTTCTGAAATGTTACAAGGATGAACTCCCCAGCTGCATGACTATTCTCTGAATTCATCAACAGTTACAAAATATGTCCTCTGTCAACTCTCAGGTGTTAGGAGCTGTATGTATTTATGCATTGTGACCTTTTAACAGAGAGGAATCTACATTAGAACCATCACAGAGCCATCACAGACGTCTTGATTCTAGGATCTCCCTGCACATTGGAACCACTCTATCCATATGTTCATTTCAGAGGAGTGGATTTCTGATCCTCTGACCTCTCAGCTGGGGATTCTGGCTCAGCATTATCCTTTAGGATTAGCAATCAGATGGAAACACAGAAAGCTTAAGAAGACATTCAATCATGCTCAATCTGTCAAGCCAATCAGATTTTTTTTTAAACTCTGTAGCATGTGGGGAAAGCAATAGCATTTAAAGCTCAGAGTGTAGGAAATTCTAATTATCTGGATTTAGTAAGCTGTGAGCTCATTTCTGTCAAAGGTTAGAATGCCACGCCATTAGGAATCTGTGTGATTCTGGTAATAAAAGGCAACACAAACTTAAAAAATAATAATGCCTTGTTTTCAACAGCTTCACAGGAAAGAACAATGGGACTGGAAAGACATTAATTCATTTTTTTCCTACTCTATTTACCTATCCAATAGGTATACTGGTATACTATATTGGTGATGACAGACCTCATGCTCACACCAAGCATTGAAAAGATGAGAGATGAATTTGTACTCAGAATCTTCACTGAATTTAGACATATGTCTAATAGAACTCCCTGTGACCTCACTTCTATCAGCCTCTTATTCATCAATTCCAATTTGTTGCACATTTTCTATTTTGTAGTGTTGGAAACTGAGTGTAGTGGACTGCTCTTTCCTCCCCACATTGATTCATCTTTTTCAACTTCTTCAGTTGCCTTCCTGGCTTCTCTTATGCTTCCACGAAATGTAGGAGTTTCCCTTAGGGTAGACCCTTCTCTCAGAAATGTTTATCCACCACTCCTCTTGGGTGTTTTTGGTTCCCTGGCCCTATATCTCCTATCCTGAGGTGAGAACTTTTGTACCCAGTTTGTCTATTGTTAGTAATGTCTTTCTTTCTTTTTTTTTTTTAGAAAAACAGATTAATGATAAGAAATTTTAACAAAGTAGGTAAGCAGATAAAATTACAACATAATGGTTGAAGGATCAATAATTATATAAAATTGTAAAATAAGGTACTTGCAACTGTTGAAGAATATGCTAATATGAGGTGGCCTGAAACAGCAATAATTCAAATTTAATCATACTATTTTATCAGACAAATTGTAAATCATCTTAATTCTTTATAACCAACAGACAAACAAGAAATAATAAATGCTACAAGTGAATCAAATGAAGCTGGTTGGTTGATGAAGCAGAAACCTATTACATAACTAAATGAGAACAAATAAAAACTGGAGCACTTTTCAGAGTGTTCAGAAAATGTTTTGCATTCCTGTCTCAGAGCCCCTAGCCTCTGTGACATATCTATGTGCAGAACTTTGTGAATTTTTTTCCATTTCTGTTGGCATGTGGGCAAGTCTTTGAGGGTCTTGAGTAGACAATGATATTGTTGAGAGTTCATGGGGCAAACTTTACTGTCAAAGCCAGAAGCCACTGTCTGGAAATAGTCTTCATGCACTTCAGGCTCTTGCAATCTCTCTGCACCTCATTCAGTCTCCCACGAGTCTTAGATGGTGGTTGTATTAGATGTCCCATTTGGCTCTGGGTACCCTATAGACCCTTATTCTTTGCCCTTTGACCAGTTATGCATTGCTGTTGTTCTTGTAACCTCAGACTACTGCATGTAGAAACTTCATTAATTAGGGATGAAAGATGTCAATAGCATTTTTCTTTCTCAAAGTACCTCACAAAGATAATTACAGGAAGCTTCCTACATGAGAAGGAAATGTAATTTAACATTTAAGCAGTGTAAATAAAAAAATAAAGAAAAAGTAAAAAAAATTATTTTTTCCTCTATTAAAAGTTATCTTGATTTCTAGCCAAAAGTTCTGTAGATTGATAGATGGCGCCAATATGGACACAAGACTGTATGAATTTCATCTCACACCCAGATAATCTTTTTTTGTACCAGGTGCTCTTCGTGCTCACATATTAATGGCTCAAAAATACTGGGTATATATTGTCTGCATTTTGTAGTTCCATCTAGATAGCTTATAAAAACACAATTATTTGAATAATTCTATGCTTAATTCTACATATATTTAATGAAACCCTAAAAAGGACTCAAAGAAGATAAAGATGATGAAATGACATAGGAAATGGAAATTTTCACAAGGATGTAGGTTTGACTTAAAAGGTTGCAGGTATTGTCCTTAAAAGAAATTTGTTGAAAAGTATTTTCATTATAAATAAGTATTTTTCACACTAGGTAAATTCCCTAATAGATTTTTTTAAAGAGTATAGTTACTATGCATTATGGAGTATTAGCTACTGTACAAAAAAAATAAGAAATGCTAAAAGGAAAATATATGTTGGAAAAAGACAATTTCAAATGAAGCTTAATCAGGATGAAGAGACAAGAATCAAGTTTTTCTAATTTCCAATTTCCATGAAAACACGTTTAACATTAAACTTTCCTTTGAACCTTCCTTACAGCTATCACATTTAAATCAATACACTTCACTGTTTTTGATGGCTACAGTGGTTCCTGCTGCCTCCCATGTTGTCAAGGACCCTGAACACAATATGATGCAAAGGAGGAGACTTCCCAAACCACTTCTTATAGGAAATTGCTAACAATTAGTCACTCTGCAGGATCTCATAATTCTCTTTTTGCATCTGTAAAAATGGTGTGTGAATGCTACAGCTGAAGATACTACAGGATTTGAAATTAAATTTGAACTGAAAACCTATTCTAGAACCTTATTTATTTATTGCCTGTTATTTTCCAGAATAGTATATGTTGATAAAGAGGCCCCCAGAGGTTGAATTTTTGTCAGTTTATTACAATATTTTTCTGTGAAGAAGTATCTCTTTGGGCAGTACTAATATTGGAAATTACAATTTTATTTCTCTTGGGTACTATTGTAGGCAAAACTAATTCAATCAGATCATGTATACCTCCCAAACTTAAATAATAACATAGCTTTCCTTGTTTTGAAAATGTTACTTTTTTTACATATATATATATATATATATATATATGCTCTCTTTTAAATTCAGATCATATCTACCTTCATCCATATAAGGACTCCTGGGGGTGCCTATGAATTTTCTTTACTTAGGAATGAATGGATGATAGACATAGAAACTTACCATGTCTTCAAAACAGTACTGTATAAACAAATTGCAGAGAATGTAAGTAAAATATCCAGTAATATACTACATTATAGGGCACCAAGTTCAAGGATCAATCAACTTTCAATCAAGCACACTGGAAGACACACTTATTCTGACTTAATTCCTTTTGACTCCTTTAGCATTTTTTTTGAAAGAGGAGTTAAATAAAAGAAATTGTAAAAGAAAAAAATAAAAAGAACTAGCTATGTGTCACAAAGCTAAACATTCTATACACTCCAAGATTAACTCACATATCTCCAGACTCATGTATACATGGGAGGTTTTCCAGAATACAAAGCTCAGAGTCATGTAAACAGATTTGGTGTGGGAGGTCCTTCTGTCTATGTGTTGCTTTTATTGGATAATGAATAAAGAACTGGCTTGGCCTATAGCATGGGAGGAGGAAGGTGAAGTCAGGAAAATGCTATGGCGCCACCGATGGAGATAGACATGCTGAAACTTTGCTGGTAGCTCACGACCTCATGGTGATATAAAGATTAATATAAATGGGTTAAATTAAGCTGGAAGAGTTAGCCAATAGAAGCTATAGCTAATGGGCCAAGAAGTGTTTGAATTGATAGTTTCTGTGTTATTATTTAGGGGCTAAGCAGCTGAGAACCAACAAGTGCCTAACTCCTTCTACACAGATTAAATGTGAATGGGAAGATAGAAGCTATTGAGTATTATAAACCATTCTCAAGTTACTTTCTTACAGTATTTAAGAAATATTTATGTATTGAGGTTGTACAAAATTTAACAAGGGCACAATAACACATGGTGAAACTAATTCTTACCAAATGTAACTTGAATGTATGTATGGTATTTCCAAGAATGACCCTACATACAAAGTGATGCCTGTGTGACTGGCCTTCACCCAGTATCTTTGCTGACAGGAAATAAGAAAGTAATATGTGTAGTGGATAGGTTAGCTGAATTTCAAGAACATCTCTGTTACTGCAATATTTATGGGAAAAAAAGAAAGTTCTTTGATGTTTATAAACCTGTGCATTTCACTTGGCTTTCTTAATCTCTTTACTTATTGCCAGAGGCTTCTACTAACACAAGTTTTGACACTCCTAAAGCTAAAACTAAAAAATTTACTTCCAAAGATTATTTCTTTTCCAAAAGGCACTGCTTTTAAAAGAGCCAGACTGTTAAACTTAAAGTCAGTTGAACCTGACCATGTTAGTGCTTGCTGCAGAGCAGAGTGCCTCAGGGTTTAGAACTGGGTCATGATATCAACCAGACCTGCTAAGAATTCAACAATTTCAAATATTCATCTATATAAGATTTCTTCTCTACAACATCATTCATTCCAAACCACCGGAGTTGTTATTACCTCTGATACACAGATATGAGAAGGTCTGACTCAGCCTTCTCATAAAGAGTCAAGAAATTAAATAAAAGCTGAAAGGTGGGGAATTCCTTTCTCCATATATTAATTGGAGAAATGGTTCACCTTCAATCATGAACACAAAATGGAAATGCAAGAAAAGCTAGAAGTAAAAAAAAACCCATTTAGTAAAAATAACCCTATTATCATAATTCTCTAATACAGGGAGTGAAACAAGAATTCACTGGTTTGCTAGATTCAGCAAAGCAATGGCTCTCAAACTTCAATATACATCAAAAAGATAAGATACAGTACCTGTTAAAACCAGTATCCTAAGTTGAGGAAATGGTGTTGAATGTGTCTCAAGGGAAGAGTGCTTGTCTAGCACATGTAAAGTCCTACACTGGATCTCTGTCTGCACAAAAAAATATAAATAAATAAAATTAAAAATGAAAAGCTAAGACTCAGCACAGATGTCCTGGTTTCTTCCCCTCATTCTGATTTCAGAAGTATGTGGTGGGGCATGAAAATCTGCATTTGTATCCAGATGGTGTGATTTCTAGACATGAGTCTGGATTTTGGAAATATTCATGTCTTAGCCTTTCAGCCAGGGGTTTCTAGCTTGGTTTTAATTTACAAAGGATGCCTGTA
>PVIU01023311.1:0-27672 GCA_004026605.1 Ondatra zibethicus | reverse complement strand
GATTTCCCTCAGTACTCACAGGATTACCAACAGTTTTATCAGCAACAAGCTGGAGGACTGGAATCTGAGACATCGTCTACATCAGGTAATAAGCTTCATCTCTATTTTGCTTCTGTTGAAGTAACTATGGTTGAGGAAATATTAACTAGACCCGAAGCTACAAGTCAGTTCCTTGCAAGACTTGAGATAGCACATTAAGGACTGTCCTCATTTGCCAGAAGGGCTGGTAAAAGTTACTGTGAATACTGAGACTCAGTATAAGTTCCTAGAGACCATGCTATGATTAGCTTTATTCTTGGAATTTAACTGAGTGTTCAAAACTCCATGTTGAATTTTGAGTGACCACAGAAGTTTAGGTATATGACCCTATAGCAGCACTCAGACACCCACCACAAGAGCCATAGTAAGATGACTCAGGGCTGGGTGCTGATGGCATATCTATAGTCTTAGCACTCTGAAAACAGAGGCAGGCAGTTCTCTCATGAAGTTCGAGGCCATCCTTGTCTGTATAGCAAGTGCAGAACCTACATAGTGAAACTCTGAGGGTGGGAGCCAGGGCTTTGGGGCTGGTTTAGTTTGTAAAGTGCTTGTGTGGCATACATGAAGCCTGGATTAAATCCCCAGCAGTGCATAAAACCAGGAGTAGTTGCACATTCCTTTAGTCTTAGTGAGCAGAAGGTAGAGATGGGAAGATCAGAAGGTTAAGGTTATCCTTAGCTGCATAGCAAGTTCCAGGTTAGCCTGAGCTCCATGATACTCTGTCTTAGAAAAAAAGTCCTTGAGGCCAGGCAGTGGTGGCGCTCGCCTTTAATCCCAGCACTCGGGAGGCAGAGGCAGGCGGATCTCTGTGAGTTTAAGGCCAGGACAGGCTCCAAAGCTACACAGAGAAAGAAACGTTGTCTTAAAACCGAAAAAATAAAAAAGAAGAAAAAGAAAGGAAAAAAAAATATTTGCTTTAGCTTTCTTCCAGGACTATAAAAGTCTTTATATATATATATATATATTTTATGGTTTATTTAACTTTATTTTATGTTCATTGATGTGAAGTTGTCAGATCCCCTGCAACTGGATCTTCAGACAGTTGTGAGTTACCATGTGGGTGCTGGGAATTGAACGTCCTCTGGAAGAGCAGTCAGTGCTCTTAACCACTGAGCTGTCTCTCCAGCCCCCGACTATAAAAGTCTTAGAGTCAGGCGGGCGGTGGTGGAGCACGCCTTTAATCCCAGCACTCGGGAGGCAGAGGCAGGCAGATCTCTGTGAGTTCGAGACCAGCCTGGTCTACATAGCTAGTTCCAGGACAGGCTCCAAAGCCACAGAGAAACCCTGTCTCGAAAAACCAAAAAAAAAAAAAAAAAAAAAGTCTTAGAGTCAGATCTTTTCTCAGCACAGAGCAGATATATATCTTTGCTTCTCTTCCTTTCTCAGCCATAATATAGAATGTAAAACGTTGTATATCTTACTCTAGTAGAATTTTAAGCAGCTGCCCACAAAGGGTCCTTTGTGGGGATTAGGTTAAGAACTCTGACAGACAGCGCCAGACATGGGGGTATATGCCTGTAGCACCAGCAATAGAGAGGCAGAGGCAGGAGGATCACCACAAGGTTGAAGGCATCCTGCTCCACAAACACGACCTTCTCAGAAAATAAACAAACACACATCAAATTGACACAGGCCAGTGTGGCATTTGTAATTCCAGGCAGAGGGTTTAATTCATGAGTTTAATTCACCATTCAACTACATAGCAAAATCCTGCCTCCAAAAAAAGAAAGGAGCAGCTTACAAAGTGAGGGCTGGAATGAATGTTGCCCTGGAGTTAAACTGTCCTTTAGCTCTTCCCTAACCCTTTCGTTTATCATCAGGCACAGCAGTGACTACCACCTCATCGGCTGTAGTGTCCCAGAGTCCCCAACTCTATAATCAGACCTCCAATCCACCTGGCTCTCCGGTAATCTTTGCTCTTAAATACAGAATTGCTGGCTTTGTTGCTATATAAACATTACCCTTTCCTGGTATGTGAACCAGGATTGACTAATTACATACATTTCACCTAATTATTAGATTTTTTTAAAGTTATTATATTTATATGCATGTATTTTAAATATAAAGACCCAAGCAGGGCATATTTATACTTTGTAAATTCTTCAGCTTGACCTTTAGAAAGTTGTCAGCATGTCTCTTGCTATAGAACTGCCCGAGTTCCTTGCTGCAGTCTATCTGTCAGGGGAGTCCTTCCTCCTGGATGATTGCAGTGACTTAGTTCTCTTAAAAGGCTTTACAGTTGAAATTATATTGAAGCTAATGTTCTTTCCAGACTGAGGAAGCACAGCCTAGCACTAGCACAAGTACACAGGCCCCAGCTGCTTCCCCTACTGGTGTAGTTCCTGGTACCAAATATGGTAAGCCAAACCTCATGGGACTATTAACAGTTGGAAGGTCCTAATTGTTGCCTTTGTTGTTAATAAAGTTCCTCTCCCTTTGAAATGGGTATCAGAGGGACATTGGGAATGTGAAGAAAGAATGTTGAGGCCTACTGTAGCTCACTGGCTTAGAGATTGACATACAGTTTCTTACCTTGAATGACTGCCTGGGATTTGTTTTTGCAGCGGTGCCTGACACGTCTACTTATCAATATGATGAATCTTCAGGATATTATTATGATCCTACAACAGGGCTCTACTATGACCCTAACTCACAAGTAAGTACTATTTCCCTCTTCACTATCACTAGAAAAAACTTGGTCTCACTTAATACCTTTATGGGACTGAGATAAAACATTTTCTATAGGAGAGTATATTACCCAGATAGTTGTAGGGTTTTGTTTCTTTTGAAGTTATGAGCTATCAGGACTTTAAATATGAATCAATTTCTTTTTGTTCTTTGGTTTTTGGTTTTTTGAGACAGGGTTTCTCTGTTTAACAGCTCTGGCTGTCCTTGAACTCACTTTGTAGACCAGACATCACCTGCCTTTTCTTCCCGAGTGCTGGGATTAAAGGCATGTGTCACTACTGCCTGGCTAATCATTAATTTCTTTTAATTATTTTTATTTTATGTGCATTGGTGTTTTGCCTTCATGTATGTCTGTGCAAGGGTGTTGGGTCCTCTGGAAATGGAATTTTAGGCAGTTGTGAGCTGCCATGTAGTTGCTGGGGATTGAACCCAGGTCCTCTGGAAGAGTAGTCAGTGCTCTTAACCGATGAGCCATCTCTCTAGCCCCTCATTAATTTCTTTATGGCCACCAGTTTATACTTTTAATTTCAGGATTTCGGGATTTAAGGTTAAAAAATGTTGAGAGACCCAGTGAGCTTCCTCATAGGATAAAAGTGCTTGCCATACAAGCCTGACAACCTGAGTTAGTGTCGTAGAATTGTCCTCTGACTGACATACACGTGCCTCCATTCACGTATTACATACATATATATTGTTGACAGTCCTAATAAAAATGTTTTGAGATGGGCTAGAGAATGGGCTCAGTAGGAAGCATTACTTGTTACTCTTGCACAAGACCTGGATTCAAGTTCCAACACTCAGAGGCAGCCGAATCTCTGTTAGTTTAAGGCCAGCCTGGTCTACAAACAGCATGGGCTACACAGTGAAACCCTGTCTCAAAAATCAAAAACAAATTACAGAATCAACATGTCAGCTCACAACTACTGATCATTCTAGATCCCGGAGATGTGATGCCCTCTTGTGGCCTCTATTGGTAACAGGCACAAACATGGAGTACATATATACATGCATTCAGGCAAAACACTCACATAATAAATTTTTTTAATTGTTTTTTTATTATGGTTTTCTCTGTAGCTTTAGAGACTATCCTGGAACTAGCTCTTGTAGACCAGGCTGGCCTCGAATTTACAGGGATCCTCCTGCCTCTGCCTCCCAAGTGCTGGGATTAAAGGCGTGCACCACCACCGCCCGGCTATAAAATATATTTTTAAAAGTTTTGAGATATAATATATATACATAAAAGTATATAAGTTGGGAATGAGCAGCTCTTTTAATTTTTTGAGGTTTATTTTATGTGTTGAGTCTACTTGTTTATCTGTTCCCCGCATGTTTGCAGTGTTCATGGAGGCTAAAGTAGGGCATGGATCCCCTGGAACTGGAGTTATAGACGACTGTTAACCGCCATATGGGTACTGAGAATTGAACCTGGGACCCTTCAAAGAGTGGTCATTGCTCTTTGAGCCGTTTCCCCAGCCGCCAGTATGCAACTCTTTAATGTTTAAATGGATATGTATCTGTATATATACCACTAAGGGCATTCTCCCGTCAGCATTCACTATTATAATTCTATTTTTAGAGATAATTTTGTCAAAATAAGATTTTGAAAGTGGTGGAGCACTACTTGAAATCCCAGCTCTTGAGAGAGGCAGAGGCAGGTAAATTTCTGAGTTTAAGGACAGACTGGTCTACAGAGCAAATTCCAGGACAGCCAGGGATGCACAGAGAATCCCTGTCTCAAACAAACAAAAAAAAAAAGCAAAACAATTTTGTGCTCAGGGCATAGCATGTTGGTGCTGGTGCATGCCTTTAATCCCAACAGTTGGAGACGCAGAGTGGATCTCTGAGTTTGACCCTGATTCTGATCTACATAGTAAGTTTCAGGTCAGCCAGTGGCTACAAAGTGAGAAAAAAGAATCGGAAAGCTAGAGCTCAGTACTTGGTAATCTTCCAGAGACACTGGTTTGATTCCCAGCACATACCTGCAACTTCAGGTCCATCCAAGGAATCCGGGGCCTTTGTCAGACTCTAGGGACACTTGCATTCACTCACGCTTACACATATACAGACACATACACCTCCACATGGCAGCTCACAACTGTCTGTAACTCCAGTTCCAGGGGACCGGATACCCTCACACACACACATACAGACAAAATACTAATGCTTATTTTTAAAAAAGAAATCTTTGTTTAAAAACCTAGCTAGAAGTTTTAAAGCCTTGTTTTTTGAGGGAGTTTTTCCTTCTCAAATGAAATAAAGTTCACCATTTTAATCAGAATATATAATTTGGTGGATTTTAATGTAGTCACATTTTCATCATGCTGTAACTAATATACAGAATATTTTACCATCTTAAATCACTCCGCTCCTCTGCACACCTGAGCCCCTGTGGCTTAGGCCCCAACCCTTGCTCCCCACCAAACCTTGAATAGATATTTTTGTCTCTGGGTTTACCTATTATAGATGTTTCTTAAAGATGGACACAGATACTATGTGGTCTTTTGTGTTTAGCTTCTTCACTTAGCATGCCTGTGTATCCTTAGGATAGCAGAACGTCCCAGGAATGTTTTATTTTTGGTAGTGTGTATAACTTTTAAGGAGGGGAAGCAACTTTGACACCATAAATATTTATGACTGGGAACTGTATATATAGCATAGCAAAACAAGTGCAGTTAGCAGGAAGTTGACATTCAGTGTCTGTGGTTTCTGAGAGCCAAGTGTGAAGAAGCAGCATTGTGCTACCTGTCTATGTCCCTAGCTTCTTCATAGTTCTTTCACTTCCCTCATTTGTTCAGTCTGATCATTTTATGGCAGTTCTCCTTGGTTCAGCCATAGATGTGACAGTCTCACAGTACCTTTCCCTACAAGAGACATCACAGAGGAGCCAGCAACTAGAGTAGGGAAAGACCCTTGGTGCCAGACCTGAAGACCTAGGACCCACATGGTAGAAGAAGCAAACTGACTCCTGCAAATTGTCTCTGACCTCTACACTTGATGTGAGCACCCAGACACACATGCACACTAAATATAATTTTAAAAAAGAAAAAGAAGGCCAGGTATGGTAGCACACACATGTTCGGCAGAGGCTGGTAGATCTCTGTGATTTCAAAAGGGTAGCCTGATATACATAGTGAGTTCCAAGACAGCCAGGACTACATAGGGTGACCCTGTCTCAAAACCAAACAAAAACAAATAAACTAGGTGTGGCACATGCCTGTTATCCCAAATTTCTGAGGTGGAAGCAAGAAGATGAGGAGGTCAAGGTATCCTCTTCTACACATCAAGTATGAGCCCAGCTACATGAGGTCCTATTTTATTTTAAATTTTAGAGTTTTGTTTTATCATGAATTGTTTGCTTTCATGTATGTCACTTGTGTGCCTAGTAGTCACACTTGAAGAGGCTAGACGAGGGGGTTGGATTCCCTGGAACTGGAGTGCAGGGAATCAAACCCAGATCCTCTAGAATAGCAGCCTGTGTTCCTAACCACTGAGCCATTTCTCTACCTCCAAGATCCTGTTTTTTAAAAGTAAAACCCTCTTAAATTCTTGCGAAGAAATCATATTCTGCTTTTCCTAGAAGTTTCATACTTTATCATTATTCTCAAGCATTCCAAGGTGTACTATTAGTCCTTTCTGAACAGGACATACATGTCATTGGTCCTTGGTATGTTTTATTTTGTTTTTGTTTGTTTGTTTGTTGGATTTTTGTTTGTTTGTTTTGTTTGCTCATATGTTTGAAATAAGAGTCTGCCCTAGGGATTACCTTTGTAGTCAAGAATGAAATCCTGATCCTCCTGCCCACCTCCCAAATACCGGGATTACAAACAGGTGCCTGGACCAGACTTATTTGGGTTTTGGTTTTTTTGTTTTTTTGTTTTTGTTTTTTTTTTTAGATAGGTTCTCAGTTATGTAGCCTGAACTGACCTTGCATTTGCAATCCTCCTGCCTAAGCCTCCTGTGTGCTAGGATTACAGACATACATTACTACTGACAATAATATTAATTTTTAGCATAGCAAAACTTGAAGTATAGCCAGTGGTAGAACAGTTATCTAACATATTTAAGGCCTTAGGTTCAATACCTAGCATCACAAAAATTTAGTCAGCAAATGTATATTCATTTACTTTCTTTTCTTTTGTAGTACTACTATAATTCCTTAACACAGCAGTACTTGTACTGGGATGGAGAGAAGGAGACCTATGTGCCAGCTGCAGAGTCTAGCACTAACCAGCAGACAGGCCTGCCTTCTACAAAAGAGGGAAAGGAGAAGAAAGAAAAACCCAAAAGCAAAACAGCTCAGCAGGTATGACCTATACAAGGAAACCATGATTCTTTCCTTAGAGGGTTGCATTGACTTAATTCTTCATTTTTGGTCCTGATGGTACAAGCCTGAAATCCCAGCAATCTGAGAAGCTAAGGCCAGTTGGGCACCATCTCCTCTCCCTCCAACCCCCAGTATGGGTACCTTAGTAAAACCCTGTTTCAAAGTTAAAGTAAAGGGAGTTGATAATACAACTCAGTGGTAGAGTACTTGCCTAGCATGTATTTTTGTGGCATTCAATTCACAAAACTCAAAAATTGGTTGGGCAGGAGATGTAGCCCAAGGTAGAATACTTGTCTAGCATTTCAAGTACTGGGCTTGATATCCTGAAGAAGAACAAGAAAAATTTGCAAGGCCATAAGTAGTTAAGGACACATGATCCTGTCTTGATAATAATAAAACAGGAGCCAAGGAGATAGCGCTGTCCACAAAGTGCTTTGTGCATAAGCATGAGGACCTGAATACAATCTCACAACGTATGTATAAAAAGCCAGGCACAAAGAGATGGTTCATCTGTGCATATTGCTCTTGTAGACTTTGATTCCCAGAACTCATGTTGGGCATTTTACTGCTGCCTCTAACTCTGTCTCCAGGAAATCTGACACCCTCTCCTGGTCTGCGGGCGCTGCAGTCATATGCACAGACCCACACATATTAAATAAATGTTTAAAAGCAGTACTTTTTTTTTTTTACTTTTTTTTTTCTTTTGGTTTTTCAAGATAAGATTTCTCTGTGTAGCCTTGGCTGTGCTGGAATTCACTCTGTAGACCAGGCTGGCCTCAAACTCCTAGAGATTCACTGGCCTCTGCCTCCCAAGTGACTAATGGTGTGTGCCACCGTCACCTGACGTGATGCACATTTTTAGCCTCCACCACCCCAAATTACATTTATTTGTGTTTGTGTGCTTGCTTGTATGTGGAGGTCAGAGACAATGTGAAGGGATCAGTTCTCTCCTCCTACTCCAAGGGGTCTGTGCACCAGACTCAAGTTACCACTGAGTCAACCTGTGAGCACAATAACATTATTGTTGGCTTCTTTATTAAGTTACAGAGAAGTGCCTTTTGATGGTGTCTATTGTTTAATGCTAGATTGCCAAAGACATGGAACGCTGGGCTAAGAGTCTAAATAAGCAGAAAGAAAATTTTAAAAACAGTTTTCAACCTGTCAATTCATTGAGAGAAGAAGAACGGAGAGAATCTGCAGCAGCAGACGCTGGCTTTGCGCTCTTTGAGAAGAAGGTAATAGTAACAGGAATGGCCATACTTCATAACGGGCACCTTTGGAACACTTGAGGCTTATGACTTGTTCTGTTTTCCAGGGTGCCTTAGCTGAAAGACAGCAACTCATCCCTGAAATGGTACGAAATGGAGATGAAGAAAATCCCCTTAAAGTAAGAAAGTACCACCTGTGTTTTATCTGTGTGGTTTATGTCTCAGTTTCAGTCTCTGCTACATCTTGCCTAATGCAATTCTTCTTAAAATGGGATGCTTTTCTCTGTCAGTGGGTATCTGGAGCAGCTTTGGCTTATAGAATCCTTATTGAGGGCTTTGTGTTCTGTGCCTGAGATCAGGTGAGATGGACCGATGAATGAAGCCTGAATCCCTAAGCTAAGTAAATTGGCTTTTGTAGCATTTGTAAATAGAATTTTTAATGGTCTGGAAAGAAAATTAGGACAAAGCGGAAACTTACTTTCCTTGATAGATGCTAGTTTAGCTGGTCCATTACTCTGCTCTCTTGTTGTATTCAGATTTTTTATGCATGGTCAGTGGTTTAAAAACAGTCATCCAAGAACCCATTTCTTAGGCTCCAAAAGGGCTGGTACTAGAAGGCTATTTCATACAGTTGATAAGATGTGGTTCACTACTAAAGGACAACACAGAGTAATGGAGATTCTCTCAAATTTTGGCACTGTTTTATCTATGTAATTTCAGTGACCCATTATCATTTTATCCCCAGAGAGGTCTGGTTGCTGCTTACAGTGGTGATAGTGACAATGAGGAAGAGCTGGTAGAGAGACTTGAGAGTGAGGAAGAGAAACTAGCCGACTGGAAGAAGATGGCTTGCCTGCTCTGCCGGCGTCAGTTCCCAAACAAAGACGCCTTAGTTAGGCACCAGCAGCTCTCTGACTTACACAAGGTAGCCTTGCTCCTCAAAGCTTACAGGGGAGGGGGCGGGGAGGGAGGGAATGGTGGGAGTGGTGACCCTGGTGAAGGGTCAGTACCTTCTGCTGCATGGATATCTGGAGTTGTAGAGCATAGAGAAGCACTGTGTCTTCACATGCCCTAGCTTTGGTTTGGGTGCTGTGGTGTACTGATATTTGGCTAGAATACAAAGCAAAGTACTAATGTCATGACATTTCATATTAAAATGGTCTGAATTCTAAGTATGTCTGTTAACTCTTTTGTAATAGCAAAATATGGACATCTATCGAAGATCCAGGCTGAGCGAACAGGAATTGGAAGCCTTGGAGCTGAGGGAGAGGGAGGTAAATGAATGGATAGTGTACCACTAGGATGAAAATTTGTCTGTAGTACTTTCTGGTTTGTTTGTTTGTTTAGATGGCATCTTGCTATGTTGACAGGCTGGCCCTGACCTCTTGGGCTTAAGCAGTCAGTCCTCTTGCCTCTGTCTTCCAAATAGCTGAACTATAGGCATACAGCACCACAAGAGTATTTTGCTTTTATTTGTAGCAGTTTGTTCCAGGTTCCTAAGACATAGTGGAAAGGTCTGGCAAAAACACTTTGCCATTGCCAAGTGAGGCAGTGATGGCACACGCCTTTAATGCCAGCACTCGGGAGGTAGAGGCAGGTGGATCTCTCTGAGTTTGAGGCCAGCCTGGTCTACAGAGTGAATTTCAGGTTAGCCATGACTACACAGAGAAACCCTGTCTCGAAACCCAACCCAAACTACCCCCTCTCCCAAAAGAATGGTTTCAAAGTTTCTTACTCTGGTATAATTCTGAGGTGTCTGTGTTCAAGGCTTTTCCTTTTCCCACTGATTATAGTGCCAGTTGTCCAGGATCTGCTGGATGGGTCTCAGGGAACCTCTTTAATACTTACCTGTTTCTGGAAGTAGACCTGTCCAAATGTTAACTGGAGATAGGCAATTCTGTCCTCATCTTTAGGACAATAACAAGCAATGTGACCAAGAGTAGTAAAGAAAACAAAGGAATTTGGTATGTAAGACCACATACGCTCCAAATTAAAGGATGCTTTAGGTTAACATCTGCGTGTATAAGACTGTTGAAGGAAAAAAAAAGGCTGAAGTAAGACTACTCCTCCCTTGCTTTTTCTTGTTTTCTATGTAGATGAAATACCGAGATCGAGCTGCAGAAAGACGTGAGAAGTATGGAATTCCAGAACCTCCAGAGCCCAAACGCAAGAAGCAGTTTGATGCTGGCACTGTGTATGTGATGAGCACCATTTTCCAGTTCATTAGCTGGGGCTCTGGCTGTTTTAAATAACTGTGTGTTTGCCACTGGCAGGAATTACGAGCAGCCCACCAAAGATGGCATTGACCACAGTAACATTGGCAACAAGATGCTGCAGGCCATGGGCTGGCGGGA
Organism: Ondatra zibethicus; assembly: GCA_004026605.1. Classification (NCBI taxonomy): domain Eukaryota; kingdom Metazoa; phylum Chordata; class Mammalia; order Rodentia; family Cricetidae; genus Ondatra; species Ondatra zibethicus. Next base: position 17,059 of record PVIU01023311.1, on the reverse strand, counting down.
AGGCTCAGGCTTAGGAAGAAAGTGTCAAGGCATCACAGCTCCCATTGAGGTACGTATAGACTGACATTTCTGGGTGCTGGGTTTGCATGCCTGCTGAATGCTAAATAGACAAAGGCACACCTTCCCCGAAAGCCCTTCCTTCCTCCTCATTTTTGTGTTTTTGAGAGGAAGTCATTGTTGCTTTGTTTTTGGTTTTGAAGATACGGGCCCCCTATATAGCCATGATTTTTCTGACCAGGCTAGGATCAGACTCACAGAGCTTTACCTGCCTCTGCCTAGAGAGTGCTGAAACTAAAGGCATGCACCATAAGGCCTGGTGCCCTTGTTGTTTAAAAAAATTAAAATTTGAAAAAGAAAAATTGGAGAGATAGTTGATATTAGTTGAGAGTGTTCACTGCTCTTGCAGAGGACCCAAGTTCAGTGCCCAGCACTTACTTGGGCATCTACAATCCCAATTCTGGGTTTTTGATTTCCTCTTCTGGCCTCCACAGGCACTGTACATACATAGTGCATAGACATACATACAGTCAGAGTATTCGTACACATAAAATAAAAATGAGTGATTAAAATATATGTTAGCACCAATAGAATGGCTCAGTAGGTAACTTAACATGGAAGCCTAGCAACTTAAGTTAGGTCCCCAGAACCTACATAAAACTGGAAGGAGACAGAGCTAACATATACTAGAATAATGGGCTAATATAAGTTATAAGAGCTAATATGAAGGGCTGGAGAGATGGCTCAGTGATTAAGAGCATTGCCTGCTCTTCCAAAAGTCCTGAGTTCAATTCCCAGCAACCACATGGTGGCTCACAACCATCTGTAATAAGATCTGGTGCCCTCTTCTGGCCTGCAGGCATACATGCAGAATACTAAGAATACTGTATACATAATAAAATAAATAAATAAATTTTTTTTTTTTTTTAGAAAAAAAGGAAAACTAGGAGACAACCATCTTTACAAAGTTCTCTGATGTGTGTACCATGCCACATGTCCCCATACATAAACAAACACAATATTTTTTTTAATTTTTAAAGAAAATTTAAGCTGAATACAGTGATATAGACATATTTGTCAGGCTGAGACAGGAGAATCCCAAAGCTTCTCTACCCACCCACCACCCGCACATGCCCATTTTAAACGTAGAAGAAATCACTAATTTGTCAGAGTCCAGGGTGAGACAGTTCTGGGTTCAGAGACTCAGACCCATTGACTATGATAGGAATTCCACCAGCGACTGCCCCTACGATGCCCTGGTAGCACAGCTATTATCACCTTTTCCTTTTTTTAATTTATGCAAGCATGCTACCCTGTTTAATTTATGCAAGCATGCTACCCTGTTGCACATCAGCTTTGTCTGTCCTCTTGTAATTTGTGCCTGTAATTTCCAGGCCTCAGTAAAATGCTTTAGGGGCCTTACTAGGCATGAATATTCACTGAGCGGGCATTGAAGGGGTATGGGTAGGTTCATCTTCCTCAGCCACTTTTATTGCCCCAGTCCTTAAAACTATCCAGGTCCAGTGTCAGCAACCTTGTCTTCTCTTAGTGGGTGGTTCTGCTCGGTAGTGTGTGCAAGATGACAGGTGGGTGCATACTCTGCCTACAAGCTACTAACAATCTTTTTGTTTCCCCAGGCTCAAGTCCGGCTAAAAGGAGCTGGCTTAGGAGCCAAAGGCAGTGCATATGGGTTGTCAGGTGCCGATTCCTACAAAGATGCTGTTCGGAAAGCCATGTTTGCCCGGTTCACTGAGATGGAGTGAGACGGGGAAGCAATGATGAGCACAGGGAGCAAGCCATCTTCTCAATTTGCTCTTATTTTCTGTCTCTAAGAGCATGCCTTGTGCTATTAATAGTTTTAGGGTGAACCACTTCATTCTGCAGGGTTCTCCCACCTTAAAGGAGCTCCCTTATGTGGGTTATCTGGTAAACAGCCTTCCTTCCCACCTGAGGCTTTGCGAACAGAGGGGACAATGGGCTTTTTATACTTCAGTGTACATAGTGTAAATGTAATGTGTTTTACATGTTGTAGCCTGTGTTGTGTCCCTCCTTTCTGGGGGCTTGAGAAGCTCTGAGTGGTTATCAACACCAAAGCCACCACTGTCATTTGTTGTTGTTATGTCTTGGCAATAGCCTTGTGTATATTTGTATATTATACATTTGTACAGAATTTTGGAAGATTTTCAGTCTAGCTGGCTCCTTTACAAAAGAAATACCTTCAAAAATGGGTTTCCTGTGTCTTTATTCCTAAGAGAATGGGTGGTAAAGGCTGTCTGAGCCAGTCACACCTGGTGGTTTTCTTTGTGTTTGGTTTTTAAGATGGGTTATATAACCTAGGCTAGGCTTAAAGACTCAATATATAATAGCCCAGGCTGATCTGATACTTGCGGTAGTCTTTTGTCTGCCTTTCTTCCCAGTTCCTAAACATGGGTGTGAGTGCTTCTGTTCTCAGTTTTCAGGTTCTAGACCTGCCAGGGCAGGGAGCACATGACTACATAACTGCTCTGTCAAGTAGAATCTCCCTTCATTTTTATTTTTTAACTTTTAAAAGCAATTTTAGATTTATGTGTATTCATGTATATGTCTGTGCATAAGGGCTGCTTTGTGGACGCTGGCAGTCAAGCCTTGGTCCTCGGGGAGAACAGTGCCTTTACTACTGAACCATCTCCTGCTCCTGTTCTTTATTTTCAGTCTTACAATGTAACCAAGCTAGCCTTGAGCTTGAGGTTCTTCTGTCTCAGCCTTCAGAGTGCTGAGATTATGGGCATGAACCTCACTGTTTTGGGAGTGATTCAGATAAAACTTCTTCATTCTCTGCTGGCATGCAGGTACCGATGCCAACCCCACAGCTCTCCTCACTTCCTGTCTTCCCAGATGCTAAGGAAAAGTGCTGGGCACATTATGGGGCTTTCTATTTTGGCGGATAAAATTTCATCCTTATCACTAGGACAAACATTTTAGCCAAAAAGACTTTTTTTTTATTTTTTTTTTTATTTTTTTTTTTTCAAAACATGGTTTTTCTGTAGTTCTGTCTGTCCTGGAACTAGCTCTGTAGATCAGGCTGGCCTCAAACTCAGAGATCCTTCTTCTGCCTCCCAAATGCTGAGATTGAAGGCATGCACCACTATCGCCCACCATTCTTTGATTTTTTTTTTTTAATTTTATTCTACATGTATAGGTATTCTGCTTGTATGAACCACAGTATGCTTGGAGCCTGTAGAGGCCAGAAGTTATGTCAGAGTCCTTGGACTCTTCAATGTGGTTATTAGGGTTCAAAGCCAGGTCTAATGCAGCCAGCGTTCAGTTGCTGAACTGTCTCCCAGCCCCCATTACTTGATTTTTTTATTTAGTTTTTAAGATGGTCTCTATGTATCCCTTGCTGTCCTGGAAATCCCTATGTAAACAAGGCTGGACTTGAACACAGAGATCCTGCTTCTGCCTTTCAAGTGCAGGAACTTTGGGTGTGCCACCACAGCTGGGATTAGTGCTCACACAGCCACTGTGAAACTTCTGTAACTCCACTGATTTGATATTATCCGGGGGGGGGGAGGGGGGAAGGTAGTGGGCATGGGCCTTACACAGTTGGGATGAACAATAGAAAAGTCTTTGAATAGGCCAGTCCCAGCCAGCCTAGTAGTGCCCTAGAGAGCTGTGTTGCAGCTTTACTAGGCAAAAGTGAGATCAAATGCAAAACTCCCAAGTGCGGTCATACATGGCAACCTCTCATAGATGAGGCCACACATTCCCAACACTTGGGCACTGAATGTATCACCTGGACAAATGTCTCCCTAAGGGGTGCATCAGCCCTACCTCCGGAAATCTCTAGGGAGAGACTAGTGCTTTCACCACCTGAGCAGCAGTCATAAGCAGCCTCGTTAACTCTGTCAGGCAGCGTGGATGGCTCTTCAGGTGAGCACAGGTGGGGTGGGCTCTGGGAAGCTCCTAGTTAGCTGCACCCAAATCACCAAAGCTTGGGTAGTGGTTTCTTCCCTGCAGAAGCCAGTCCTCCCTCGACCATCTCAAGCCTTAAGTTGATGGCCCCATACCAACAGAAGCATTTGAATCCTTTCTACACTGCTTGTCTTTGATGTTGCTCCTCAGCTTCACTTGTTAGCTGAGCCCAGGTGTTTGAAGTTTTACAGGCTTGGGGCTCGGTCTCATGCAAGACCATGTTTGGAGGATCCTGGTACTATAGAGCTCTCACCCCTGTTAACTAGGGCTTAAGCCAGAAGGGCACAGATAGACTCACACTGATCATCGGGGTTGGATTCAACACCAGTACCATGGGTGAAATTGCTCTACCCTGCCTACAGGGTGCATTTCTCCTAGCTAGGTTTGATTGGGTTTAGGTGGATGCTGCCAAGGCAGTGCAAATTTCACCATCAGCTCAGGCTGACCTGGAGGAAGCCTCCAGGGTCCTGAGTCCAGACTGTCCTTGGCTGGGACAGCTGCTACAATGTGCAGGGCTTTGAGGACCATCCAGGAGCAGCTGTCATGGCCATGCATCAAACAAGTTTCAAAGCCCAGATGAGTAGCCAGGCCTGAGCTAAGCTCTCCAGGCATGCACAGTCTGGCTGGGGGGGTCTCAAGGGTGCCTGGAGCCCAGCTACCCCTATCCCGGAGGGGTGAATGCCCTCAGGGACAGGTGGAGTGTGATAAGGGGGCGATTGCTCAGGAGACCCAATGCCTGAGAACACAGTGCTTCATATAGCCAGGAGGTGGCAGCACTCAGTCATCTATCTGGCCAGGCCAGTTTGGCGGTAGTAAGCAGGAGACTGTCCTGTCCCAGGACCTGAGTAGGTACTGGAAGTTCACAACACTTTTCTTAAACCAAATGTAGGAACTATAGCTAAACTCATAAAGTACTTCATTGTCAAGGCTGTAAGTCCTCAAAGGTCCTCTCCACCAAAAGCTCCACTAGCTAAAAAGAAGTTTTCTTATGCTATATAATCCTAGTTCTTAGAACCAGATACAGGAGGATTGCTATAAACTCAAGGTCAGCCTGAGCTACATAGTGAGAACTTGCCAAAAAAAGGGAGAGGGTGCTGGAGAGACGGCTCAGCAGAAAATAGTGTGTGGTGCTCTTGTAGAGCACCACTTTGGGCTGTTCACAGCTGCCCGTAACTCTAGCTCCCAGGTATCTGACCACATAATTAAAAATCTTTTTTATCTGCTAAATGGTGGTGGTACACGCCTTTAATCCCAGCACTCAGGAGGCAAAGGCAGGTGAATCTCTGAGTTCAAGGCACAGAGCAAGCTCCGGGACTGTCAGGGCTACAAAGAGAAACACCCTGTCTTGGGTGTTTCTTAAAGTTGTCACCTGGTGAGGTGCCAGTATACACCTTTAATCCTAGCATTTGGAAGGTAGAGGTAGGCAAATTTCTATACATTCCAGACCAGCCTGATCTAGACAGTGAGCTCTGGGCCAGCCGAGGCTACATAATGAGACCCCATCTCTCTAAAATGGAAGAAAAAGTTCCACAGTCCCTAGCTGTGGGGCAGTGAAGCAAGGACCAGGCTGGCCCTGTGTACAGTAAGTGCTTCAGTCTCCTAGCAATCCCTTCCTACCCAGGTAAATAATTCCTTCGGTCGATAAAATGCATTTCTGCCTCTCGGGCTCCTTTCATCCATCTACATAATTATCGACTCAGAATAATCTTGGCATAGTTCCCATCAGACCTGAAGCTTGTATCTCCACAGTCCATCAGGAGTCACACACATTCTTGCCCAGAGCTCTCAGAAGCTAGGATGCCCTAGTCTTCCAAAAAGTGGCAGGAGGGGAAGATGTATAAGCATCTGCTAAGGTCAGAACAAACTACAGTGAGGAACCACAGCTAGACAGAAAGCAGTCTACAGCAAGAAGTACAGGGTTCTCTTCCGTCTCAGTCCAAGCTCCATTTTCAACCAGTTTAGAGAGAAAACTGATTCTCAAGTAGCTGGAGGTTACTGCTGGTGAATATCAAAGCTGGATTCCATCAATTCAGGGTGAGTACTGTAGTTACCTGCTAGGTAGGATGATGACAGGCTTGGCTGAAGAACAAGCTGAAAGCTGGCATCTCCAGACCCTCTGAGAAGCTGACTCAGACCCTCAAGCCTGCCGAAACAAGAGCGGGCTCCAGCACCCATACTCTACAGCTCTGGAGTGGTCGGGCCCTTCCGATACACCCCCAATGCCCCAGGGAGAAAAAGACAAGAGACAAAGAGCAAGACCTAGAGGATGCTGGGAAGAGAAGCCGGAGAGATCTGCAGCTGCTGCGAGGGGGCGGGAGGCTGAGGGGGCAAGATAAGAAGGGGAGGAGCAGCCAGCCAGAGGGTCTGGGGGAGTCTTCCATTCTGCTCTGCCCATGAGGCTGCTGAGATAAGACAACTGTGCAATGGGTGGGTTTTGCATACTGATGAGGCCACAGCGAGTGGGAGAAAAAGGAGCTAGGACTCCTATTCTCTCTTCAGAGGCCAGGAATCCCCCTGAGCCCAGGTGAACTTGACAGTCCTAGACATCACCTCTCAGGGTCAGGCTGGACAGAGGCTATTTGCAATGACTCATGGGAGCAATTAAGCCTCCGCTCTTGACGACTTGAGCCCAGAAGCAGTGTGTGGAATCCCACCAGACTGCCCTGCAGATGATGCCTATCAGGCCTGAAACATGGCAAAGTTGAGTTCATATCCTGAAGGGTACCACAACTGGGGCTTCCTTCCCTCCCATTCCTCAGTCCATGGCCAGGCTGAGGGGCCACCCTCTGCACTCAGGTGGTGTGGACACAGACCAAGATAGTCATCCAGCATCCAGAAGTCATCCAGAAAATATGCATATTTTCTCAGAAGCCTGGAAGTATATGGGCCACTGCATCAAATGCCTTCAGTCTAATGTGTAGAGTATGTATATCATGTGTACCTCTATGACAGCCTCTGGTACAAAGGGCAGGCAAAGTCATCAAAGTTCATCCCTGTGTGCCAAGAACAGCCTGGAGGGAATCAGATATACTCACTCCTGAAGGAAGGAGACCTATGCTGGCAGCTGGCTGGGAACTAAGATGAAGATGGGAATCCTCAGGGCTATAGCATTCATGACAGCAATGCGAATCACCACCCAAGACATACTCCCGTGCACTGTGCACATACTCATTCTGCAGGTCCTCCTTGTTTGATGGGGGTTGTTTTGTTTAGTTTTGTTGTTTTTTTCCCCAAAATTTTGTGTGTGTGTGTGTGTGTGTGTGTGTGTGTGTGTGTGTGGCAGGATTAAGAGACGGTTTGTCTAATCTAATCCTGGTTGTCCTGGAACTCACCCTGTAGACCAGAGACCAGGCTACCTTCAAACTCAGAGATGCACCTGCCTCTGTCTCTCAAGAGCTGGGATTAAAGGCATGTGCCACCACACCTAGCAAGATTTATTTTTTAACGTGTATGGCTATTTTGCATGCATATATGTCTGTGCACCAAGTGTGTGCCTAGTGCCCTTAGAGGCCAAAAGAGGGCAGCAGATACCCCTGGGACTGGAGTTACAGATGATTGTTAGCTGCCATGTGGGTACTGGGAATTGAACCTGGGTCCTTTGCAAGAGCAGCAGCGAATCTTAGGCATTTCCTGAGCTCCCAGATGGATCAAAAAGGGCCAGCCACCACTGCTTAGCATCAGGACTGAGTCAAAGCTGCAAGAAGATTGAGGGATGAGTTAATGTCCTTAGGTCTCAGAATACAGTAGCCATACCACCCCAGAAAAAGAGGGAGAGACAACAGATTGGTAAAAACAGGGCTTAGTAGGCTTCAGCATGCCTAGGTCTCCCACAGATCATGTAAATGAGGGGTTCCCTGGCTCTCATCTCCAGAGATTGCTGTCTGATCTTCCCCAAGACTGGGTACTGCCATCCCTTCATGCTGAACCTTAAGACCAGCCATCTCTCCCTTCTCCCCTATCTCAGGAAAGAGTCCCTACAGTTCAATGGGCTCTTCTCACCTACGGGAGTCTCTCAAGTTGAATGAACTCTACCTTTCCCTAGCACCTAAACACTGGCCCAGAAGCCCCTTCTGAGCCTCTCGCTGCTGCCCTCTACCAGCCTCAAATGCCAACTGTGAGTGGTGACCGCACACCCTGCCCATCACACACACCCCACCTCTCCCCACACACGGATTTTTCTGGTTCTTATTAATGTAAATGAAATCTGCTCGGAGCTAGCGTCCTTAATGGAAAGCGTTCCTGGAATTTGTGCACACATGGGGCAGGGGGCGGGGGTGGGGACTGAGATTAACTCTTCTGCAGCCAGACTCAGTCTAATCAGGTTACAGAGACCCTGGAGCTGCCTTGGAACGTGGTGGAGACTAAAAAAGTTATTCAGCCTTTTCCCAGAATTGTGACCTTGAAGGCAAGTGGCAGAGCTTCCTCTACATTTATCCCTTGTCCTGGGACCAGTCGGATGCCTCTTACTCAAAGAAGGTGACCTGAACAGAAAAGGGGAGTCCTTGATCAAGATCCAGCCAAAAACCTGGCTGGGACCTTAGAAGAAGGGGTCTTGTCCTCTCTCAACTATACACCCACATTTGGGAGATGGGACCCAGGCATTCTGCACAAAGAAGACCCACCTTTGAAATTCCCTCCTCTCCTCCACTCCATACATCTTCGGGGACCATCAGTGTAACTGGGGCAGAGGCAGTGAAGAGAGGGAGTTTGGGACCCCAGATTGGATGCCCAAGGCCAGTTGGCATGAGGGGATCAGGGCAGAAAAGCTTTGGCTTGGAGCCTGCAGCATGCCCTGTTTGGCTTCCTTCCCCAAATCTGAATGCTTGTTCTGGCACGGCCCACAGCCTGGCCCCAGTGGAACTGTGTTTTACTGCCTTTCGTGGCCCGGACAGGGATGTCTGCTCCATTGGCGGGGGTAGGGGAAGAGTCTAAGATTTCAATTTCTCCCAGGTGTGGCTCAGTCTGGAGGATGCCTTAGGGAGGCCGGCTGAGCCGCCCCACCCCCACCCCCCACACCTATGGGGTTGGTGTGTAGAGTACCGGAGAAGCCCACGAGAAAGGGGGCAGGAAGTGGGGAGGTGGGAGGGAACTCAGGGGTACTCCATGGGAGGAGGTAGTGGCCCTTTGAAGGACAGAGTCAGGGGTGGGGGGGTGGGAGTAGAGAGGCTGGAGGCTTAAAGGGAGTTGGAGACAGGAACTACAAGATAAGGATATAAAAACAGGGCGGGGTGGGTGGGGGGTTGATGGGCAGGGACTAAGGAAGGGGGGGGTCAAGGGACAGGGGCTAAGAACAGATCTGACTTCCTAGAGGGACAATAGGCTGAGAAGCCTCCTCCCCAACCCACACCTGTCATGCAGCTGGGGGAGGAGACTGACCCACTTAGCTGCCTCTCCCCGTGGGCTTCTACTAATGAGCGCTCTGGGCTTTGGAAGGGAGCCTTCCCCCCCAGGCTGCGCCTGAGGCTGTCCCTCTCCCCCCACCCCCTCGTGTCCCTCATTATCTACTGGGGTGTTCATTGGCTCTGGCTGTCCTCCTTATCTCTAGCAGTGTTTGAGAAGGAAACACTGGGCCCCAAAATATACCCTCTCTGTCCCTACTCCCGTTCTTCCCCAGACTGGGGAGCCTTTGTCTCCCCGGTCCCCGCTGTGCCGCTCAGCTCTATGCTGCGGAGAGCTTTGATTCCACCTGTGGGTCTCACCAGCATGCCAATGAGGAGAGGCAGCGGCAGGGTGCCAGTGGCACCGGAGGAGAGCTAGGCTAAGGATCTGAGAAGATTCCCCCTCCCCCAGGTGGCCAGCCTGCTTGACTCACCTAGGTTCACAGGGTCTCTGGTTAGAGAGAAAAGAGGCTCATAATGGACGGAAGGAGCCCTGACTCCTGGTGAGCACAGATCTGGAAGATGGAGAAAGGGAGTAGCTTGAGAGGACATTTTTGGAAGATGGGAGCAGGGTGCTGAAGGAGGGACAAAGGGCCTGGAGTAGTTCTAGAAGGAGGGTGTGGGGTGGGAGAGATGGCGGGAAAAGGTAAGAGGTTTGCACCAGGCACAGTCCCTTCCACAGCAAGGGCAGTAAGCTCACAGACACGTGGATCTAGAAAGAGCATTGTTGTGGAGGAGCACCATGGCTGGGAGTGTGTGGTACCATTCTTAGGACATTTGGGCAATGCAGTTCTAGGACTGTGTGGGGAACGAGGTCACAACAGGGGAATGATGATGGTGAGCGCCAACTGTATGGAGAGCACGGCTCTCAAACACTACTGGTGTAGCCTAAGAAGGCTACAATGTCTCCAGTAGCCTTGCCTGTTTGCCCCGACCCCCATTTTCCTTGGGTGCACAAGGTCTGGTTGCTGGATTATACCCAACCTCTCCCTGACTGTCCTGCTGTCCATCTGTCTTCTCCCTCCAGAGGATCCAGGGCGGCACTCTCCCCTCCCAGCACCCTCATTAGGAAAGGGCTTTGAGATCCTCTAAAGCATCTGCCCCCACCCCTGCTTCCTACCCTTCTACTAGCCAGCTGCAGGCTCTAGCCCCTGGAGCCTGATAAATATTTATGCAGAGATAAGCAGAATCTGCCAGGTCCTGGCCCAAACCTTTGTCCTGAAAGCAGGAAAGAGAGGCGGCCTCAAAACCACAAGTCTTTAGTTTCTGGGGCAGCCTGGTCTCAGAGCAGGCTTAGGGGCTTCTTACTGGACAGGGGTGGGTCAGACTCCAAGAAAGCCTACTGGTGTAGGACAAGGCTCAGGAGCAGGTGGTGAGGGAACCACTTCTAAGATGCCACACTAGCCAGGGCCCATCACCCTTGCACCTCTCCACTACACAGTTTGTCCCCACTGCCAGGCTGAGCCTGCGGAGGAGGAAGACAGCTCTCCACCAACCATCTGCCAAGATGCTACCTGCCACCTGGCTAACGACTTAAGTGACCCTCTAACCAAGTCACCCAGTGGGGGCTGGAAGGAACGGAGTGTAACTAATCAGTACACTCCTGAGAAACAAATCTAGGGGAAGCAGCCCAGCAACCTATCATAGGTTATAGAACGCTCTTCCAGGCTGGTCCTCTCTTTCTGACCTCTCTGTTTGCCTCCCCATGGGAATTGCCATGACAACAGCAGCAAAGGCTAAAGGTTGCTCAAGAAGGAAGGCAGAGGCCAGGGGTAGTTTCTCACGCCTTTTGTCCCAGCACTGGGAAGGCAGAGGCAGGCGGATCTCTGTGAGTTTGAGGCTAGCCTGGTCTACATATCTAGTTCCAGGTCAGCCAGGGCTACATAGGAGACCCTGTCTCAAAAATAATAAATAAGCCTCACTCTACATGCTGAGCACTGATGAATACTGTCTCCGCTTCAGGAGCAGAGCTTCTCTATGCTAAGCTATGCAGCTAAGCTGTGCTCAGGGACTGTCATACTTAGGCTGCTAGGAAACAAAACAACCGGAGTTGGGGTAAACACTGTTCTGAGTTCATGAGCAAATACTGCACTGGAGAAGAGAAGCACACTTCTCCCAGGCAGGGGTGGGGGCGGGGGTGTCATAAAATGTGAGTAAATATTGGTGATTTCCAGACATAAATACTGTCTTTTGTTTGTGGGCGTGCATACGGTACCTGGAACAGAATGTTACAAGCACAGGATGGAAGTGTGTTGGCTGTGGTAAGGCAGATCTCATGTAGAGTTAGGGCTGGGGGGCGGGGTAATGTGCTTATCTCCTGTGTGGGCAGCATGGTGACTGGTGACTGACTGTCCTTAGCTAAGGAATTCAACGCAGTCCTTACTTAGTTGGACCTGGTAGCTCATGCCTGTAATCCTTGCACCCTGAGGCCGATGCAGGAGTTTGAGGCTAGCCTGGGCAACATCATAAATTAAGCTATAATATGAGACTTAGTCTCAAAAACAAAATAGTAACAGCAAAAGCAGCCCTGAACTTGAGTCATTAGTAGTAGAAATGCCACACCATGTGGAAAGCAGGCTTTTTTGTCCCAAGAACATGGTCCAAGTGACCTGGCTATCCATGGTTTCCCTAGCTGCTCTCAAGGTACACGCCCCATAAGGCCAGTCCTGCCCTAGCTAGGCTCCTGGATTAAGGGAGGAGGCAGTCAAGTAAACCTACAGAGAAGACCATCACCACCAAGACCCTTCTACACTCTGGCTCCTACCCACCGTTTCCTCTTTCTCATGGAAGCTTGGGAGCCACCCAGCAGAAGAACCAGGTGCACCTGTGCAGACTGGTGGCAGAGATGGATCCAGCCTGGGGCTAGAGTCTTCCTCCTTTGGGGTCAGCCTGGTGCCTAATATCCCAGATGCTCATATCTGTAGGGCACAGACCACAGCAGAAAGGAATACCAGTTGCTCACTTAAACTATACAGTGCTGTGTCCCACAAGGCCCAACCCAGGCCAGGTTGAGTGGGGATGGAGATGGTTACTTGTCAGCCAAGGATAGTTCGAAAGTGTCTATCTGGAGAAGGGTCTCAGCCATCTCAGGACAAAGATGTGCATGCAGTCCCCATGTGTGCCCACGTGTGAGAGGTAGTGTTGTGGAATATTTTTTGCCTATGTAAAGATGCGTTATATTTGTTTATGCTGCATTTGTTTAATTATGTGAAGACGTGTTGCATTTGTGTCGCCTTGCCTGCCTAAGGCACCTGAGTGGTCTAATAAAGAGCTGAACAGCCAATAGCTAGGTAGGAGAAAGGATAGGCGGAGCTGATGGGCAGAGAGAATAAGTAGGAGAAGAAATCTAGACAAGGGAGAAAGACAGGGACAATGCCTAGGCCAGGGAGTCAAGCAGCCACCAGCCAGTTAGACACGAGAAGTAGTGAAAGTAATATATACAGAAGAAAGAAAGATAAAAAGCCCTGAAATAAAACGTAGATGAAGAGAAACTGGTTAAGTTATAAGAGTTAGCAAGAGCTGGGCAGTGGTAGTGCACGCCTTCAATTCTAGCACTCGGGCACTCGGGAGACAGAGACAGGTGGATCTCTGTGAGTTTGAGACCAGCCTGGTTTACAAGAGCTAGTTCCAGGATAGGCTTCAAAGCTATAGAGAAACCCTGTCTTGAAAAACAAAAAAACGAAAAAAAGAAAAGAAAAGAAAAGGGGTCTCTGTGTCATGATTTGGGAGCTGGTTGGTGGCCCAAGACAAAGCCTGAAAGCCTGGTACAAGGTTTGGGTTCCATCACGCCCAATCCTATCATGGGTCAAGGTCAGTGACTCTTCCCTGCCTCAATGGTTTCCAAAACCCTGGATGATGAAGACTCCATCTTACCCTTATTGGTCTCTGCCTCCTTGGGCTGGTGGAGACAGGCAGGGTGGTCTCTGTGCTTAACAGAAGAGCCCCTGGGGGCTGTTGAGATGGCTCAGTGGGTAAAGGATCTTCAATCCCCAAGTTCAGTCCCCAAGGCCCACATGATAGGAAAGATCCAACTCCTGCAAGTTGTCCTCTGATCTCCATGCATGCATGCACACACAGATACACACATGTAATAAAAATGTTACTAAAAACACCAACAGAGAACAGTTGTTCTCAGTAGTTGGTCAGTGGCTAATCCAGTTTGACTTGAACTGGAGGGTAGGATCCTAAAGGGGTCCCCGGAACCCCCCCATCCCAGTCTCCCTAACCATGACCAAGGCACTGGGGCTAGGAGCTGAGACACTGACTAGTCCTTGGATTTGGAGAATGAAAGGAAAGCCTTTGCCTCCCTCTTATTTGGCAGTACCCAGCAGGCAGCATTAGCTGCCAGGGGCTGCTTCTGCCTTCTTTCCCAAACCTTCATGACTTGCTCCTCTCTCTCTGATGCAGGTTTACACAGCCCACCTGGGCAGCCCAGGCTCAGCAGCCTTCCAGGTGCTCCTGTGTCTCCTCAGAATCTCAGAATCCTGGTGACCACGCCATGCCCTCAATTTGAGGGAACTCTGGGCACAAACCCAGTAATCTGACTGGAGCAAGCCCAGAGCAGTCTGGGAAGGTTATTACCCCGAGTTCCCACCTCCTTTGCTGACTTGTTCATGAGCCTCCCACTCCACGCCCCCCGCATCCCCAGAGCCAGGTCTCCAAGGCCACAGATAGCCTGTATCAGCCCTGAAGCTTGGCTTCACTGAGCTGTTAATGGAAAAGTCGGCCACTCCAGGAGCCAGGATGCTCCTGGGTGTGTCTAACAAGCATCTTACAGTGTCACTGGGTAACCCAAGAGACTCACTCTGTTGGTAGACAGTCAGGCAACGTGGAGGGGAACAGTGGGCCTAAATGTCCAGTCCTTAGCACAGGGCCTATGATGGATGATGCATAGTCAGGACTGACCGTGCCTGCACCAGGGCCACCTCAAGTCATGTGTCTCTAGCTGCCAGGTTTGTCCTGAAATCTTCAGGGATATCAAAAGAGGACCCTTTCTGGACCATCTCTGGACCTCTCTGGACCATCACCAAATCAGTCTGATGGCTCTGAGGACCAGGTTTGTGGGTAAGAGGACTGCTTCCTGTAGATCCTCCGGGTGAGTGGCTGTCACCATCATCCAGGTATGTGTGTCAGCGTCACCTCTTCAGCATACTGCAAAGCTGTCTTCTAGGCATCCTGGGCCTGGTTCCTGCCATGTACTACTTTCTTAAGACCTGAGAGCAGAATTGATAACTCCCCAGGGTGTCCTTTCTGAAGTCAAGGAGCCCAGCTAAAGAGTTTCTAAGTTCTGGGTTCAGTCTAGCTTAGGAGCCCAGCATCCCACTTCAGTTTCCCAGGATGGAGATGATATGAGTAGAGGGTTGGCGGTGGGAGCCAGGGGATTACTCCTCAACATTCTTTCTCTTGTGACCTCGCTGCCAGGAAAAAAATATCCAGCCTGGCCTTCTGGTCCCCCCCAAAAAAGGGGCAAATAATTCTGGGCTCCCAATCCCCCACCCCAACTGCTATAGCCCGCCTCCTCTGCCCACCCCCTCCGGCCATATCCCAAATCCCCAATACCAGCAGCAGACCTCGGTGTTTGCCTGTTGCCATGGTGATGGGATGCACCTTTCTGTTACTATGGCAACCAGCCAGGGGTTTTTAAAATTCAGTTGAGGTAATTTCCACCCCTCAATCCTCATCCTCAGACACCTTGTTTCTTCTCTTTTCTTCTCTGACTGTTAGAATGTTGAAGGGGGCGGGGGTGCCCATAGCCACCAGCTAGGGATGGAGGGGTGAAGGACTGGCAGCCAGACTGGTCCAGTCCTTCCCTGAGGGGATCCTGGAGAAAGGATGAGCCTCTCCCTATGCCTCCCCAGGCCCAGGTCAAGGGAAGATGAGTTTTACATGGCTTGACAGGCAGAGACCAGTCTACCTGGAGCCTGGGTAAGGGTGCAAACCATCTGGAAATGTGGCTATAGAAGAACACAGGAGCATGCAAAGTCCACAGTGACCTGACCCATGACAGGCCTTCTATGTCCCCAGGGCTCATCCTAGGATCTCAAGATACCAGGGCTCAGACCCTGAGCCAGGGGACAGATGTTGTTTATGCTGTGTCCTGGTGCTAAGTAGCTTAGCATAGCAGAACCCCAGGCCGACTGGATTTGAGCAAAGGGCATCTAAGGAGGAGGACCAAAGGGAGGGGCCGAAGATACAGTCCAGCAACTTCCTGTCTCCCCTCTGTCCCTAGACACCTGATTCATTAAGTGTACTCATTGCAAATTTATAAGGGTCAATATACTGTCCCTCTTTCTTGGCTAAAGAAGAGACTCTGATAGCCCAAGACAGACAGACAGATAGCCTAGGTCTGGGAGACAATGGGGTCACAAGCAGCACCTGCTCGCTGAGACTACCTCATCTGCATGTCACTGTCACACCTTGGCCTGTCTCTGGAGCAGACAGACAGAAGAGGTTTTGAAAAGGGGGAAGTTCCTGGTGGTTTGGCAGCAAGCGCGAGTCACCCGTGCCCCCAGCTCTGCTCTGTGCCTGTCCCCTGCATCCCTTCCATCACTTGGGCTGGATGTCAGACACAAAGGGAAGCCACTTCTAGCTCCCCTGTCCCTTGAGTATTGCAGTCCTTCTGAAGGTCCAGATGGGTGAATCAACTTGGGGGTGCTGCAGGTAAACTGAAGGTCCTGTCCATCATGCTCCTCTTTCCCGAGCAGAGACGCCTTGCCCTAGAGGCCAGTGTTTAGGGGCGAGCATTGCCCTCCCTAGGCTCCAGGAAGTAGGAGCCCCTGGTCACAGATTCTATTCCACGTGGGGTAGGGAGTCCCTACTGTGCCTTCCACCAAACCCACAGGAGCCCAAACACCTGGGTCTGTTGTCCTCGCGTGCAGGATGATAAAGTCTGTTTGACACTTCTTGTGAGTTATTATCCCCACTGCTCAGACAAAGCCACACAGTTTTCAAGGGCAGGCATCATTAATTCTTCTGTCCTCCTGCCAGCTGGTGTGATGGGTGGAGGAGGGGTTGGACCAGGACCTCAGACAAAGAGGATGGGGGAGGATGAGCTTGGATGGAGAAGTGCTACCTGCCTTTCCCAGACTCCTAGACTAGAGAAGCCCCAGGCTAGGTTGGGGAGGAGGAGCCCAGGTAAGGAGGATGTCCCTAAGCCTGTCCCTTAAGTAGACTCCTGGGGATGTCCAGAAACTCAACTCCCAGGCACTCACCTTCCTCTAATCAGTGGTAGTCTCTCAGAGTTATACAGGCCAGGAGCTGCTGGGCACTGTCTCTTCAACAACTCGGGGCTCCTAAATTAACCAAAGAGCTCCCTCTGAGCCACACTGCGGTTCTGTTGAGGTCTCCATAGCTAAAGTCCTGGGGACGCACACAGAGGCAGTGTGACTTGTTCAAGCTTGCCATCAGGTCCAAAACAGACCTCTGGTCTTGGAAAGTTTATGCAGCACCCCAATTCCGAATTAAACGAGGGCCGCACTTGAAAGACCATCAGGACTGCTCTGAGGTCCCCTGCTAGGGCAGGACAAGGCTCAGCTGGGTGGCAGTGTAAGGAGCTCATTCAGCACTGGGCTCGGTCTAGACTCCTGGCACCTTCGCCCCTCCCCCGCCTATGCATATGCAGGGAGCTAGAGATTTCCTTCCATTCTGAGAGGTCCCTGGGGCTCTAGGGTTATGTATCAGGGCCCAGAAAACTCTCTCTCTCTCTCTCTCTCTCTCTCTCTCTCTCTCTCTCT